>PVJA010009683.1:40135-60057 GCA_004027025.1 Myocastor coypus
TTTTTTTTTTTTTTTTTTTTTTTTTTTTTTTTTTTTTTTTTTTTTTTTTTTTTTTTTTTTTTTTTTTTTTTTTTTTTTTTTTTTTTTTTTTTTTTTTTTTTTTTTTTTTTTTTTTTTTTTTTTTTTTTTTTTTTTTTTTTTTTTTTTTTTTTTTTTTTTTTTTTTTTTTTTTTTTTTTTTTTTTTTTTTTTGGTCTTTTAAGACAGGGCCTTGCTATGCAGTTCAGGCTGCCCTTGAGCTCACTCTTGTAGCCCAGGCTGGTCTCGAACTCACACCAAATCTCCTGCCTCAGCCTCCTGAGTGCTGGGATTACAGGCGTGTGCCACCACGCCCAGCTCCCTTGCTGACTTGTAACTTTCTTAACATCTGGGTATATCAGGGCTTGATTTTTGGACCTCATCTCTGTCACTGCCCTCATGAGTTTATGTTAGTCACTTTTCTGTCACTATGACACAATGCCCAAGCTAGTTAACTTATCAAGAGAAAATGCTTATTGTAGCTCATAGTCTTGGAGCTTGTAGACCATAACTGATAGGCTCTATCGCTTTGAGTCAGTGGGGACACAAGTCCATCAGGGTAGCATTTCGTGGAGGAACAAAACTATTTGTGTTATGGCCAAGAAGCATAAGAGAAAGAGGAAGGATTGGGGTCCTGCAGTCTACTTCGAGGACACATCCCCTGTAACCTAAGGACCTTTGACCAGGTCCCACCCTGCAAAGGTTCTGCCACCTCTCAGTAAGTAGTGTCATCCCAGAGACAAGCCTTTAACAGATGGCCTTTGAGGGCCACTCAGCATCAACATTACAGCAACCTCCTCTGGTAGGCTACTTTTCTGGGTCATCTCTATGCTGACGACTCACACCGTTGTATTTCCAACCTAGACCACGCTTCTTACCTACAGAACTTTACACATATACGCCAAACTCTATATAATTTATGGTCATCACACTTCCAACTAGCTGCTCTACAATTCTACCTGATTGGCTAACAAATGCCAGACTTCCTAAGTTGACACTGGATTCCTCATTGTCCTCCAACCTGTTACACTTGAATTGTTTCCAAAATCATAGGCAACTTTTCTATTCATTTAAAATATAAATCATAGCCTGCACATGTGAGTTCTGAAAAGTTGGCAGCATCCTCCACCACACCCAGGCTCTCTGTGACCTGCTCTTCATATTATTGCTGATGTCCTCCTCCTGCTCACTGTGCTCAAGGCACACTGGTCCTCCTGCTCCTGGGAACTGTGTAGTCTATTGTTACTGATCTCTGGACAGTACTGCTCCAATTGTCCACATAGTTCCTTCTCTTTACTATCAGAGCTAACTTCTTACTGAGGCCTTTCCTGACCACCCTACCAAAAATTATAAGCCTGCCTCTCCATAGAAACTTTCCTAGCTCCATTTCCTATTTTGTATTGGCTTTACAACTTACTATAAACACTCTATGGCTTGCTTATTCAGTTTGATTACAATGAAGCTCTTCTACTAAATATGTTTTGGGTCTTCGTTGAATCCCCAGCTTTCTGAACAGTGGCAACAGAAAGTAGGTTCTCAAAATATGTTAGTTCAATGAATGAAGGTTATGAATGACAACCAGATCTACCTCTTAGGAAGAAAGGTAAACAGGAAGTAGATGAGATTAGTACTTTATACATGTCAATGAACAAACAATGTTCGTTATTTACATCCATATACACCCGTGTGTGTCTGTTGTAAATATTTTTTTTAGTGAGAACTGCAAGACAGGTGGGAGGAATTCTAGTTAAAAGGGATGCCGTGGAAGCACTGGTTCTGAAACTGAGCCTCAGGCAAGGAGAAGACAGCTGATGGAAACTCCTTGCATCTGGCAGAGATAACCAGCTCCCAGGTCTGCCTGAGGGGTGGGGACTGAGGGAAGGTGAGCTGACAAAGTAGGCTGGGATCTGTGTGTGCAGGCCCAGCTCTTGATGCGCTCTTCAGGTTGGCTTCTCCTGAGCCTCGAGGCTGCAGACTCTGGGTGCCAGTGTCCATGTGAGTGTCTCTAGCAACTTCCAGAGCATGAGGCAGGACTCACAGTCACTGTGCTTCTCTATGACTGGATGTGGACAAGCTAAAGCAACAGCCACTCCAAAACTGGGAAAAGGGTTGCTGCCTAGGTGTGCATACATTTTAATGGAGTGTTTTGCCATTGAAGTGCAAATCTTTATGGTGGGCAGCAGCCTCACAGTGACTCTCACGCTGGTTTGTGCCTAATGCATAGTTATATTCTATGTTCTTTTATAGGCTCAAGCAAAAATTAGTCTATCTGCATTTGATGATAACTATTATTTATAAAATATGTTTAAAAAGAAAGTACACTTTTTAAAAAGACAGTCAACTCTTGAAGCTATAAAGAATATATAATTCTCAAATCTTTTGTATGCAGATATAGCTGCCTGGTTAACTGTTATCGATAGATGTCTTAGTTACTCTTCACTCATTGCTGGGACAAATACCCGACACTTGAAATGAAAGAAGGAAAGATTTATTAGCTCACAGTTACTGGAGGTTTCAGTCCATATTTGTCTGGCCCAAGGCTAAGTGGAGCAGGACAGAGAGCATCCAGTTCATGGCGGTGGAACAGCAACAAAATGGTGGCAGAGGCAGCTAACCAAACACAGCAGCAAAGCAACTGCTCTAGTCTGTCTCTCTAACTCTCTTTATATTACATTCAGGCTCTCTGCCTTAGCCTCCACCTTAGGCTACACCAATAATCCTAGAAGCACTTTAACCCATAATCCCATCAGTACTAAAACCCATAATACCAGGGATCATGGATCAAGTCTCAAACTCTAGAAGTCCCTGCCCAATGACTACATGAGGCTTTGGGGGGACAACTAGACATAAACCATAACAATAGAGGATGAATAAAATTCCCATCTTCGGATCTTATAACACAAAGTTGATGTTTACAGATTTTTCCTAGATGTCCTTTTCTGTTCTTTCACTTCATAGTTCTAGGAAGAGAGACCAAGAGGCTACGTGACTGCTTCTTCTTCCACTAGCTGTGTGAATACAGTTTGGGCACATGCAGGAAGAGGTCTGTGGCTGTTGGTGTGACATCTCATAATATGTTGCAGCTACCCCAGGCTCACAGGGGCACAGTGGCACCCTCAATAATGCATGCCTCAGCATTTCTCTACAATTTGTAATCTGTTTCCTACAACTTCCGTTCTGCTTGCTACCCTGGTACACATATGACTAAAGACCTCTGATCTCATTTCTTTCAGTATGATGACCATAAATTATATAGAGTTTGGAGTAAATGTGGGTAAATCTGTATATCACAGATACATAGGTATATATAAATATGCTTGCATGCTATGTGTGCATGCAATAGGAGAGAAAAATAAATAGAAAATAATTGATCCTGAGAGAAAGAGAAGAGATGAAAATGTGTGAGAAGGAAATAGAAGGATATTGTCATTTATTAAGTGCCTACTATGATTTAGGTACTCAGAAAAGAAGGTAGTGAAGCAAGCAGGAGTGAGGAGATGCAGTTATCTTGACGTTAAAGAAAGAACCTAAGAAAAGATCTCATTCCTTAGAGGACTGGGTTGCAAAATGGATTCAGGCAACCCTTCAGGGAATACTTGTCAAACCATTCACAGGGAGAACAGAAGGTAGCGGGGCACTGATTGTGGCTCTGTCTCCCCTAGGTGCTGGGCTGCTGTCTCGCCTGAGACAAGCTATCTTTGAAGTTCTGCAGAGCAGTCTACATAGCGTGACTTAAAAGTGCGGGTCCCTAAACAGGGTTCAGCTTCCAAGAATACAAATGCTCTGTGAAGCTTTTAAAAGAGATCAGGAAAAATAAGCACAAGACACTTCCCTGTAAGTTCTGGAGAATGCTGGTAATCTCCACAATTAACAGTATCTTGAGAGGACTATAGATTACAGGTTTCTGAATATTGCTATTAATTTTGTTGTCGTTGTTTGTTTATTGTTTGGTTTGCTCAGGGCACTTGAAATTTCTGCGATTGCATCTTGAGATGCTTCTAAAACATTCCAAATGATAGGGAAAATGAAAAGCTGGCCTTGCAGAGTCCTAGTCAGGTGGAGTTCCAGTCAGAGTCAGCTGATCTTCAGACACAACCAAGTGAGAGCCTTACGGTAAACCTTTTAGCATTCCTGCTGAGGAATTCCTTGTCAATTACAGGTTTTTCTTGGATGTCATGTTGTTTTCTGCACTCTCACCAGAACCCCAGTACCACACTTAGCACCATCAATTGTTACAGGAGCCTCTCAGCCTCCATTTTTACTTGGGATAGAGCACATCATTCATCCATTCTTCGCCATTTTCCATATCCACACTCCCTGCCATATGACTTGGCTGCACTCTTCCGCTGCTTGGCTTCTAGACTTTGGACTGAGACATATGACTTACTTTGGCCAATAGGAGGCGGTATGATACAGGATAATGATTGAATGGATTTACTTCGACACTGGAGCTTGCTCTCCTGACAGGTGAAGAATGACAAACACATGGCAATGGCAAGATGCCCCTGTCAAGCTGACCATGGGATGGAGCCTGTCACAAGCCAGCAGACATATGAATAAGCTCTACAAGTGCAAAGAGACCCACCAAGCCCAGCCCAGCTCCAAATCACGGAATCTTACAGGCAAGAGAGAAGTAGGTGTTTATCTGTTGGATGCTCTTTGGTTGTATGGTTATCTGTAACATGAAAACCTGTCTAATAAAGTGCCTTTGATCCACATTTTTCATATTGTAGAATGGAACTTCTAAACTGGAACTGAGATAATGATAAATTATTCTGCCTGAGGCTGTTTAATAATGTCCTGTTGGGGATGAATTGGATTCCCCCCAAATTCATATGCTGAAAACCCAATCCTCAGCACCTCAGAATGTGATTTTGTTGGGAATTTGGGGCACTGAAAATATAATTAGTTTAGATAATCTCATATTGGAGTAGGGTAGGTCCTTAGCCACGTATGACAGCTACCTTGTTAAGAAGGGGGATTGTGTGTGTGTGTGTGTGAAGTAAGATAAGGTCATGTTATGCAGTTCAAGCTGAACTTGAATTCACTGTATAGCCCAGGTTGACCTCAAACTCTCTGAGATCCTCTTGCCTCAGTCTTCCAAGTGCTGAGGTTATAGGCATGCACCACTAAGCCAGCTAATAGGGGGACATTTAGAAATAGACAGGCACACCACGGGAATGCCATGTAATCCCAAAGGCAAAGATTACCATAACGTGTGTACAAGCCAGGGAACAGAAAAGATTTCCAGAAAACTATCAGAATTTCAGAGGGAGACAGAGGTACAGTTTTTTTTTTTTTTTTCTTTAGATATTTTAGAAGGCGCTAGCCTAAGAATACCTTCATTTTAGTCTTCTGGACTCCAGAACTATGAAACAATAAAGTACTGTTGTTTAAGCTCTTCCTTATTACCCTGAGGATAAAGTCTAAATTCCTTCATCAAGTAGCTAAGTCCCTTCATAAATGTGGCCATAATCTGGGGGCACATCCCTCCCTGTGTCCCGTTTTCTTCAGCCTCACCCCAAGCACCAGCCACAGAGAACTATTTCCAGTTGCATCATCTCTAGAAACTTTCTCCTTACTTTCTTACTCCTAATCACGGGAGGATGCCGGCCTAATTACTCTCCAGCTACTCTCTATGGATATTGCGGTCACAGTGCTTATCACACTACCTACACACTATGGATTCCTGCTCATTACATGCTTTGTCCTCATCAGTGGACTTAAGAATGAATCTCTCAAAGAGAAAGTCTTGTACTAGTTGTGAATGCCTGGAACCTGGCACAGTATTTGGCACAGAGCAGCTGCATAGAAAACATTTGTGAAGGAGTCTGTGTATGTTCACATGCACGTATCTAAACAGATGTGTTTTCAGTGTAAGGCTGACACACTGCCTGGTGACAACTGGTGTGCCATTGAATGTGCTTTGGAGCACAACACAATTAAAAACCAAATGTCGCTTCCACATTCTTCTTCATTCCCTTCTTTCTCTCTAACGTCCCCATCTCACATGCTTTCTAATGCATTTAGATGTAAGTGACTGTGAATTATTCCTGAGTGTGGGCCTTTCATCTCTGAGACTGACAGTCTGTGTTCTCCATAGCTCAGGAGGAAGAAACTATTATAACTATATTTTTGCTTACCAAGAGAATTGTTAATGGTTATCCTGGAGGGACAAAGATCTATAAATATCCAACCCATAATGAAGCCTTAACTGACTTTCTTCCTTTACTAATGAAACCCTCTCAGTGCACTGGCAGAACTGCTGCACAACCATCGCACTGAGACAGAGACATTTGTCGTGAGTTTTCCTTCTTTTACCTGTTTTGTCCTCATCTTGGAGTCCGACGACAGATTGTTGTAGGTATAATGTGCCTGTGTGACGCCACAGAAGAGAACGGCAACTATCCCTGGAATTGAACAAAAGACACGTCAGAACCAGTTTTCTTTTCCATCAAAGTCAAGGGTAGCACTCTCCTAGCTGGAAAATGGAGTCTGTGTCAGTAGAGTAAAAGCTATTAATAATAATAACTCCTAATAATCTCATGATATGATACCTAGGTAAATATTGCTCTTTGCTTTGATCACATGTCTTGCATGGGTAAGCATAAAGAAAAAACACTAGGAAATCGATTAATAAAAATGAGAAGTAGGTTCTTTCTGGAGGTAAATGAATCCAGGGTCATAAATTAGGGAATTATACTTGGAAATACATGAACAAGACTTTATAGTCAACTCTGGCTTCTCATAGCCAGTGCCCATCACTTTGCTACGTTTTATACTAAAGATTGGTGCATTTATTTAGGCATTTGCTTTCCACTATGTACCTCGGGGAGCATGACTATGTTCCTGTCACACTATAATTTAGTATTAAAAGCCATGAGTCACAAATCCAAGACATCGACAAGAGTTTTGTTGCTCCTGCCAAAGCTCCCGCTTGCCAAGCAAGCGAGGGGAGTCCTCGTTCGCTTCTTTGCATCTTTGGCAAAGCTGGGTACTCTGTCTTTCTCCAGCTACCCAGGAAAATGAGCACCACGCTCCTTGGAGGTAAACTGGTCAGTTTCTGTGAGTTTTTAGCAGCAATGGCTGTGAGCTGCGTCTTGCCCACTGCACGGTTCATCTCAAGCCCTAGAATACTCAGCTTTGAGTGATATCTGAGGTCGCACATACATTAGGTGCTCTTTGGGGATAGGATGGGACACTAAGTTACTTGACCCCACACTCTGTTATTCTCTCTGCTATTGCCCTGGTTTGGGGGGGGGGAGTGGTGTGAGCTGCACTCTACTTTGGGTTGAAGATTAGATTAATTATGGAAAATTGAGCAGAGAGGAGGGCTTTGGAAAAAAAAAAATAAGACATAAGTATTCCACAATTCAGACTAGGGGATTGAAATGAATGTTAAGTAGAACCTTTCCATCTAAAAACACTCATAAATTAAATGCTGTTGATTCTAAAGCACATAGAGATATGTGAACTGCATACTGACATTTCAAATGTATCTGCAGTAAAGAATTTTAAAGAACTGAATTGGATGCATCTATTTACATGTTGGTCATTTTTCAGGTTGGCACCAGATCAAATGTTGCTAAGATCTAGTTACATAATATGACTGCATAGACAGTTGTATTAATTTTTTCCTTATAATATGCTTCAAAATTATAGACAAAAGAATAAAATCAAGTAGGAAATTTTGCCAAGAGATACATATTCAATAAGTGTTTCTGGAGATTTTTGGTAACTTTTCAGTTTCTTAACTTCTCTTCAGAAATTCTAAGAAAAAATTCTTATATTTCACTGTTCACGGAATTTCTATCTCAAAACAGGGAAAATTGGAGGAAGAACTTCACTTTGAAGCGTTAGGAGTACTAGCGTGTGTATTGTTTTAATATGAAATGTTTGTCTTTATTTTAAAATGCTACGTATCTATCCCTCTTGAGTCCTTCAGGAGTCTTTTGTAGATAAGCATTGGCTAAATCTCTTTCTGCAGGGGGACAGTGTGACCACATATTCATCTGGGGAAGGGAAAGGTGGGTGGGGTGGGAGTGGACTCATTAATTAAGAGCGCGAAGATGCATGAGAAGCGTTAGGAAGGACAGGGAGGATCTCAGGATGGGTGACCTCCAACGCGGGCCGACCCGGGCTAGTTTCCTTTGGATCTTAGCTGCTGCTCGGCTTCGTTATCTCCCAGCAGGGCTACCGTGATTAGCCCAGCCCTCACGGCTTTTCTAGCACAGCGTTGCTTTTCTTCCTGCTGCTCAAGTCCACGCTGTGGTGTTTCTCTTTACCTTTCCTCTCACTGAGCGTCAGCAATTTCGTTGGGTCGTGCTTTGAAACTTATTCTAAACCCTTTCATTTTTCAACTGCTCTACCCCTCACTTCCTTTTGCAAGCCATTACTATGTTTGGCCCAGCTAGCAGTCCTACCTGCCTAACTCATCCTCCGCTGTCTGTTCATCTATTCATCAGAAATAGCGACTCCTGAGAACCTATTACGATGACATCAGTCTTCTGAACAAAATTTTCAGGGTATTCCCAGGGCAGAGTCCCACTGCTGGCTCCCCTCCCCCAGCTCCCCGTCCTCTTGTCTCATCCTGCCCCTGGTGTCTCACCCTGTCCTCCTGAAGGACACCCTTCACAGGTCCTTGCTTCTCCATGGCCTGCTGTTGTAAAGCTTCTCCACGTATCATCATATTCCCCTCTTCCTTCAGCTATGTGTTGGGACGTTATGTAACTAGACAAGATGTCTCTATCCATTCTATAGTTATCTCTACATTGTACCCTTTGCTCTCCTATTCTGATTTTTCCTTTATTATTTGCTGCCACCTAACATTTTCTGCCTTGCTGTGTTTACCTACTGCCTTCCTCTACTGAAATGTAGAGGAATCCCTTAAGGACAAAGGAATTCACTGGTCCCTAATTCTTACAGCTGTGCTTGGCAAAAGGCTGGCACTGCACAAATAGTTATCAAATGAATAAGTGAACATCTGCATCCCTGTTGAACAAGACACTAAACAAATTTACTGAAGGTCACCTTGATAACAGCAGAACCGAGATTCAATATTCTACACTCTGCGCTTTTCTGTCTTCATTCGAGCATTTATGACTGTTTTGAGGTGATCTTAAGACATCCAAAATATCATTTCCGATATCCCAGGGAACCAGAAATCTAGTGACGAAGGTTGCAGTCTGACATCACTGGATCTGTCATCAGAGGATGCTTTCCCAACTTCTCCTTTGGCTTCCCTTCCTCGTCCCTGGGAGAACGCGGATGTGCAATGTGCTTGCCATAGTCTTAGAGTCTTGTGATTGTGACAGAGGAATAAAAAGCCACAAGGACAGCACACATGTAGACAAGGGCTTGGTGTTGTAATTAGAAAGTAACAACAAAGTTGATCTGACCCTCACTATTAGCATACATAATCACAATTCTATAGCTCGGTAATTAATTTAAATCTCACAAATTACTGTAATTAGTATGACTTTTACAAGCCAAAACATTAGTTTCGAAATGTCTCATCTAAATATATTTTAGGTGTGGTGCCTCTTTATCCACAAATTCACCTTCCATAGCTTTACAAATCCCCCAATCAACTGTAGTCTAGAAATTCTAGTAGGAAAGTTATGCTAGAGATAAACAATCACATGTTTTAAATTACTCTACTATACTGTGTTAATTATGCCATTTAATTATTGTTTATTTATTATTAATCTCTGTGTTTAGCTGATAAATTAAACTTTTTCATCAGTATGGACAGGTGAAAAGACAGTATATATAGACTTTAGCACTATTCATAATTTCAGGCTTAGACCTGGGGTCCTGGAATATATCTATATATTTTGCATTCCAAAGAAGGGTGGGAGGCTGCAGTTTTATAAAATTTTTGCCAAAGCAATAGGTGCAAAGGTGACAGGATTCTAACATTTGGAAGTAAACTGTAACTGACATTAAGTTTTATACAGCCACGCCTGCTAGCAGTGATGGGGCTGTGTTGTGGGGCACCTCGGAAATGCTCTGAATCTCAGTCATGGGCACCAGAGAGGAGGACGACCAGGTGCTCTTGTGCCAGCTGTTAAGCTGGTGTCTCACATCCAAACTCACCTTCTTCCTGGCTCTTGATCCCCTACTGGAGCTTTACATCATCCTTGGTCAGCGCTGCTGAGATCTGCAAGTCTGCTGCCCCAGATGGAGAACAGAGCACAGGCAGGAATAGGACTTTCTTGGCTCTATTTGCCTGCCTGCCTTCCTGTCAGCTGCATCTCGGCAATTGTCCTTGGGCAGAACTCTGACAGCCAGATCTAGCCTCTTTGCTTGCTTCTTTTCTCCTGCCCATTAGGCCAGCCACATGACACTCGTCTGAGAAAGCAGCAGCAGACAGGCAGGGCCCTCAGCAGCCTAGATCTGCGCCCAGCTGCTCCCTTTTCGGAGCTCCTGGATTTGCTTCAGTGAGGCCTAATGTTTGCACTTGCTTTGTGTTATCACTACTCTCAGAGACAACAGGGACTGTCTTAGTCTCTCAGTTTTCCATCTACCTGTTTACTTGTATTAAACTCTGCAGTAGCCAGATAGCTTCCCTTCTGAGTGCATCCTTACTGGGCCTCTTGTGGGGCTTTTCTCATGCTAAACTTTGATGGACCTTGGATACATCTGCCATTTGGAAGTGTACTTTTCACTGTTATAGCTAAAATAATGAGAGACACCAGGGGAGCCAAAATATTAGGGAACCACCAGAGTTCTGGACTTGCTCTTCCCAACTTGCTCATGGCTGGAATTGGTAGCTCCAAACTGTGTGGTAAATTTCAGACTGAAATGGGGGACCTGACACTGTAAATAAGAACAAATAAAGAGGCATAGCTTAGACTCAGGCATGTGGCTCCTGATTCTTAGTCTCATAATGATTTCAAAATACAATGAGTGGGGCTTGGGAAATAGCTCAGTAAAATAAGTGCTTGCTTGGCAAGTACAAAGTCCTGTGTCCAGTTGCCAGTACCGCCAAACAAACAAACAAACAAACAAACAAAAGAACAGCGAAGTGGCTACCTTTGAGGGTGTAAAGTTCCCTTTCATCTGAAGTGTTTGCGCTGGAGAATCATTTGTCATAGTACAAAAGATTCTTCGCAATAATTAGAAGTTTGGATTTCTTCCAACTCCTGTATCTCTCGTGTTGTGTACATTATTTCATTAATCCACTGGAATCAACATTTCATTTTAATCTTCCTTTTTCTCAAGTTCTTAAGAGAGGCATAGTGATGATACCAAAGGACACTTAGACATTTTGAATACCAGCAGCCGAATTTTCTCAGTAAGGTCAAACAAGGTAAATATACAGACTTTAAAATATTCTTTCAATTTTACACAGGTAATTCTTGTAAGTAAAATTTAAAAGCGTATTTCTACCATATGTTCTATTCAAGTTTTTCAAACAAGACATGAGGTTTAAGCGACTTCTCTGTAGAACTGAATGTTTCTAGATTGCTAGGTCACAAACATTTGATCAGAGATGTCTGTGCCCAAGTGACAGGGGTGGCTCGGTCCCTGGAACCCGTGCCCGCCTTGCTTCTCTTATTTCTGTATTCCTCACTCACCTTGCCTGTCCAGTCCTTCCCAGACTGTGCTTATTTACAGCCACTGTCACTCTTCATTCCATAACTGGAAGTCACTTGACCCCTCTGAAACTTCAGCTGTCATCCAATAACTTGCATTTGGCAAGAAAACCTTCCGAGCTCTACCCTGCATTCCTGGAATGCTAAGCCTTTACCAAATCTCCTTGGGTCTTGGTCCTCCAGTAAGTTTGGGCTTTGGACCAAGCTCCAAGAAGGAAGACTGCGTGAAGCCTGCCAGGGGGCAGCAGCTCATCTTTGCTATGGCTTGGCCTCAGCCTTCTCTAGCCTGAAAGAGACTTCTGCTTTGTGCTTAACTCTTTCTCATTTTGGAACAATTAGAGGAAAAGTCTAGATCAGCAATATACAATTTATTACCCCTTTTTATTGGCTTATAAATGTCTTTTTCTAAGGTGAAAAATTACATTTGTGTGTTTTATTCTCTGTTTTTCTTTCTCTGGCTTTCCAGAATTAATGTGGTTCTATAAAGTACAGGAATTTTACTTTCAGAGAATAATTATTCTCTAAGATATATGAAGAATTTTAAACATTTTCCTCATTTTTAAAATTATCTCCTTTTAATTTTAGCAATATTAAAATGTGGAAAAATTACACACATGGAATAAAATTGATAATATATTTCACTATCATATATTGAACAAAATTTCCCACCATTTTATTTTATTTTATTTTATTTTATTTATTTTTTTTTTTTTGTCTTTTTGAGACAGGGTCTCGCTATGCAGTTGAGGCTGGCCTTGAGCTCACTTTTGTAGCCCAGGCTGGTCTCGAACTCGCACCGATCCTCCTGCCTCAGCCTCCCGAGTGCTGGGATTACAGGCGTGAGCCACCACGCCCGGCTTTCCCACCATTTTAAAAGTAAACATATTATATTCTTTGATCGCAGTGAAATATATACAGTTGTTTTATTATTTGAACAACATAAGATTAGAAATTAAATTGGAAATTTAAAAATTAATTGTGAATAAATAGAGTGCTGATGATGTTTGCTTGAAATTCATTAAATTAAAATTTTCATTGCTTGTTTAGAAATAAATAATGATAAGTTAATGCTACATTCCTTATGAAAACCGATGGAATAAAAAAAAACTGATTATTTAGAAGAAAACATATGGCTTCACGTGCATTTTACTAGGGAAGCAAAATTGCTTTTCGCTTTTTAATAGGGTCTCTCTATATTGTTCAAGCTGAGATTTCACCATGTATCTCAGGCTGGTCTCAAACTCATGCTGATATTTCTGCCTCATTCTCCAAAGGCTTAGGAAAAAATTTAAAAGCAGATGGACTGAGAAGCTAGATAAGAGATATGCAAGTAGACTTCAGTCATGTAACAAAAAACAATAAAAGTTAAAAATTATCTAAAAGAATATGCAAAAATATAGACTGGGTTGGTAAGACTAAGGGTCGTAAAATAACACACTTCCCAGCTCCAGGGGCTCTCAGGTGTCCTTGCCCGGGTTGCTGTGCTCTGGCCAGGACTGCTGGTATAACATGGGTGATAACGGCCAATGGTTTCATCATTTAAAGATTCAATTTCCTTGTTTAATAGTCCCCATCTGTATCACAGGTCTGTTCGGAATAAAAAGCAATAATAATAATAATAATAGTAAAATGCTTTCCAAACTAAGCATACTACTAATAAGCTAGAAATTATAAGGTTTCACTATATTTATTAAAAAGGAAGAATAAAGAATAACCTTGAGAAGCTAGTTTCAGGAATAAATGTAACATTCTTTACTTAGTGAATTGCTGGCAGTGAAATAACACACACTGCATATATTATTTGCCCTTAAGGGACCTTTTATTGTCTTTTTTTTTTTTTTTGTCTTTTTGAGACAGGGTCTCGCTATGCAGTTGAGGCTGGCCTTGAGCTCACTTTTGTAGCCCAGGCTGGTCTCGAACTCGCACCAATCCTCCTGCCTCAGCCTCCCGAGTGCTGGGATTACAGGCATGAGCCACCACGCCCGGCTTATTGTCTTTTCTTCCCTTTTATTTCCCTATCAGGAAACGCAGATGCAAATGTATTCCTTATTTCTAGTATAGGAGATTTAGAACATTCTTGGTGACATTTCATTCAGGATCCCAGACTCTCAGAGTCAGCATGAGTATCTGCTATTCACTCACTTGCTTTTCTTCTCTTGAAATCTCACATGAGTGCAGCGTCAGTCACAGACAGGAGAAATGGAAGCATGAATAAACCCGAGATTAGACATCAAGCAGCTTCACCTCTTCTTTTTATTTATATATTTTATTTATTTATTTTTTTTTTGTGGGACCAGGGTTCGAACTCACGACCTTGCACTTGCCCAGCAGGCACTTGTGCCTCGGAGCTATCTCCCCAGCCCCAACTTCACCTCTTCTAACAGGGACAACATGTGCATGAAGACATCTGATGCTAGCATGTTCTGAGTGACAAGAGAATGGGAACCCAAGACAGCGATTTCTTTCTGGCTGGGGTTAGTGGGAGGAGGATGGGAAAAGTTTCTCTGAAGGATGTAGAGTCTTAAGAGATGAGAAAATGTAGAGGGCGAATGTTCAGGGATAAGAAAGTCGGCATAAGCAAGTAGGGGACAGGTAGGAGACACAGGTGTATGTCTGAGAAACAGTTGTCCTGCTGGTCCACTTTGAGCTTCAATCCATCACAGATAAGAAATAAATACACGTTGTATCAGCGAACTATCATCTTCCTAAATGCAAAACTTAGGAGAAGCAATAAACTATGATTGCCAAAATATTTTAAGTGCTGAAGTAAAGACATGTTGTATTAGTCCTTGCATCCATGAAAATTAGACATATGAAAACTCTACCGTGCCTATCCTTTGCTGGGAAAATATTAGTTTTCATTTTCTTTTCAAAAAAGTAAAATATCATTATCCAGTTTCCATCTCTGCTGGAACAAATAAGCAGCCATTAAATACAACTGCTAAGTTGCATTCCTAAGATCTCGGGCTGACACTGTTTTGTGGCACCCTGTGAAGATGATGAATGGAGTTAAGAATATTTGCTCATGTTTGCATGGAGGGGAGGACGTCAAAAATAATGGGATTAAGAGTAATAAGGGGTCCTGCAAGAGATCAGAAGGTGACCTAGGGAATAGGAATATCTGACTCATGTTTGTACATGAGATTGGCTTTGAGCATTTGCCCAGCGCCATTTCAGGGGTGGGCAGGTTCCCCAAAGTGTTGGCTACAGGGCATCATTCATATAATTCTGAACAACAACCAAACCCACACTTTCTGACACTCGCTGAAAGAGTTGTTTTGAAAAACACCTTAGAAACCCACAGTTGAGTTTGCTAATTGGCACGCAAAGAAATGTAGGAGGTAGCAGGAGGGGGTCTATAATCATTGTGGAAAAATGCTTCCAGTGGTAAGTAAATTGTTACCAGGAATGTCAGTTCTCAGGACAATTGGTTTTCAGTTTGCCATTTCCACTGTTCTCCATGATTCCTACTTTTGGACCTTCTCAGAGAACACACCGCACAAATGTGTTCACTTATGTGATCCAGGTTCAGTGTGTGGTTGTAAATTATGTAAGAAAAAATGTATGACATTGTTGGAAGTCAGGAGACCTAGCACCTTGCTGCTCATAGTTCTAACACCTACCTATTTAGGTGACTTGCTCAATGAATTCACTATCTGGCTCTTTGCTTTTGCCTTACAGTAGGGTGCTTATTGCATTACAGTATGTGGTGTGCAGTAACGGCCATCTAATTGGAATGCATAAAATAACCCACAGAAGGGTGGAAGAAAATATGAAAGCTTCATAATTTTCATCAGCATTTTTGTATATTCTGGAATAAAATAACCAACTTCATGGTCAACCATTGAAAGTAAGCATATAATACATAATAAAACTACTTTATATTTTGTCCAAAAAGCTTTGTCAAACACTGCTATAGATAACCTCTAAGCACCTTCCAATTTTGGATGTCTGTGACATACATGGTTTGGTTTTTATTTTGCTTCAATGTCTGTGAAAATAGGATGGAAGTATTTCATGCATATCCATGCTGACCTTCTGTTAACTGGGTCACCCACCACCCCGCTCTCCACTTCATTCTTCTTAGGGGCTCTGTCCACTCCACTCTCTGAGTTGTCCCCAACCCATAACAGTGCCTGGTAGATGTCAGGTGGTTAAATGTAGGTTCATCAAGGGAATTAATTCCTATTTCAGAAAAATAGGTGTTTGCTTCATAAAAGAGAACATGGGGAGACTATTGATCCTCACTTAGAAATAGATATTTCAATGGATTGATTAGTGGCAAAGTCCACTTTCTTTTGCTATTTTAAATGTCCTGCCCAAGACTATTATCTTCATTACTGATAACATTATTACAGTTTTTTCTCATTAAAAGTTGATGAATCCTCCAATACAGAAGCAAGCAAAAAAAAATCTGTCACATGGAGTGTGATTTTCTTTGACATTATTAAAATGCAGACTTCAGGGGAAGACTGGAGAATATTGCATTTTTAGACAGGACATATTGATTGTATCACCAGAAGACAGAAAGAGTAAGAAAGGAAGAAGAAATGTGTCTTGCTCTCAGATGCTTCTCTGAGGAGCTTTAAGGTTGATGGGTTATTTTTCCACGCCACATTTTTATTTATTCTTGATCTAGTGAAAAGAGACATTTCTGACAGGTTTCCTACCACCACTGAAAGTGAATCTGGAACGGAGAAGTCAAAGATTTAATGAAATGGAAAACTCCTTCAGGGACTATGAAAGCATCCAAGTTTCCAAAAGAGTCCAATTACCGTCTAGCTCACCATATTTGGCAACTTGATAGTTGGCAGATTAATAATAAACCTGTGGACTATAAGGACATCAATGTAGAAAACAGTATGAATCCGTGCTCTTGTTCCTAACTTCTTTTTCTAAGAGCGTGTACATGCATTTAAATGTTACTTCATATCTATGTTGCATGGAGTTTATACATTTCTAATAATAAAAATCTCTTATGTAAATTCTTGCTAACATAGTAATGAGTACATGTACAAATTAACCTGAGATCTGGAGAAGTGGATAGGTTCTTTCTTTCTTTCTTTCTTTCTTTCTTTCTTTCTTTCTTTCTTTCTTTCTTTCTTTCTTTCTTTCTTTCCGTCTCTTTTGTCTTTTTGAGACAGGGTCTCCTTGTGCAGTTCAGACTGGCCTTGCACTCACTTCTGTAGCCCAGACTGGTCTTGAACTTGCACTGATCCTCCTGCCTCAGCTGCCCAAGTGCTGGGATTACAGGTGTGTGCCACCATGCCCGGCAGTTTTTTCATTTGTTTCCCCGATATTTCACTCTAAGTTTTAGAACTCATCATACAAAGTCCCTTTCACTTGACATTTCTTTGGAACCACCTAGCATGTTTTCACCAGTTCCTTAAATCTCTCCTGGTCCACCGATCTCATCCCAGCTGTACAAGTCAACTTCCTACTGTGCCTTTCCGTGTGCCTGCTACACACTTGTGCTGGACCCCAGAGGCTCTCTGATGAACTAATTCTGTGCTTCTCTTTCTACTGTGGTTATTCATTGACTTCCATTCCCCAGTTGACCCAGTTGGCATAGGGTCCTGGGAACTATCCTTGACTTCCTCATCTATGCAATGTACGTTAGTCATTTATATCATCTGGCAAGATGTTTTTTAATGCTTGTGCAGAATATGGGTTCTTAGGAAGATTTCTGATTTGTCCTATGCCTTCTGGCATCATGAGGAGATGTTAAATAATAGCAGAAAACATTTATAGTGAAGAAAGCAGGGGTAAATTTGTCCACTGCTTTAGCTACACAGGGAGGTTGTTTGAATATTGAAATGAAGAGCAATTTCGTTCAAGAAAGTGCAGGTGTGAGTTAATGAGTTATTATAGAAGAGATGTATTTCACACCTGTGTTTATGAGATGCCTTCATTACATGTTTGCCCTTGGTTCAGTGTGCTGGTTAACGAATCCCCTTGAGGATTCTGGGTTCCTATTTCTATAGCCTCATTGTCTAATATTCTGAGCTTCCATCTTTTTATTTTTGGCTTGACAAACACTTATCACACCTCCTTTGTTGGGGACTTGTTGGTTAAGTTGGATTCATATGGCGTTACCAATATGGAAGGGCAGTTTTAAGCTAAAAGATGTTGCCTAAGAAGATGGATTTAGAAGCTGAAATGGGCCATTTGTTTTCAAAAACAATTCAAATTAAATCTTCTCCCTGAAGCTTCGGTTATTTAGGAAGCACCAGGTACATTGTTTCCCATCCACTGACGCAGTACATCAGTGGCAAGCCAAGTGAATGAATTCACCTCTGAGCTGGAAGTCGTCTTAAAGAGTTTCAAACTAATTTTTCCCAATCTGAGAGATGATGGAGATGAGAAGTAATGAGCCAATTTTGTTACACAGAGTGAGCTAAAGTTCCAACAGGTCCAGCAACATCCACTTTGTTTGAAAATAATATTTCTTCCTTGCATTGTCTTTTGTTAAAAAGAGGTTTCCAACTTGCTCTTTTCCGAACTGCTTGCTTCACAAAAGCCTTTCATGAACAAAGCTGACAGATATGCGGGTCTGAGCTTCTGTGGGCCCAGGCTTCTCCGTGTTAGCTCCGCCTTACCTTGACAGAGGAATTGGACCTCTGTGACTGCGGACTGGCGAGGCAACATCCTTGGGAGATGGGATTGAGGGATTTCTCTGCTCATGATTAACAAGCACGTACTGACAGTTTCTTTATTTTAGACATCTTTGTCCATTTCCTAAGTAGTGGGCTAGTGTTTAACTTGTTTTTACCTTTCTACATTAATTTTTTTCAGGGTCTTTTCTGCTCTAGAATCAGAGTACAAATGCCCAAAAGCATTACATAGTAATAGGGATGGAGGGCTATTTCCTCTTCATGTTTTTATGTTTATTTTCTTAGATGGAAATCCATCTAAGCTGCATAAGTAGATGTATTGCCTAACTTTTTGTATGAGAAAATGTGCCACTCACAGCCCTCTTCCCTCTGCTTTGCCTCCAATGAACACAAAATAGGCCCCAAGTCTAAAAACGGGAGCTGCCTTTATTACAGGAGGGTGTGTGAGCAGGGAAACTTCTGCAGAAGACACGGTGTCAGTATTGCCCTTGGAAGTCTTACTCTTCCAGTATTTAATGACAGGCCCTGAAAGTTTGCTTCTGGCCAAGACCGGACACCCCAAAGTCTTATCTTTGAAGTAGCTTATAAAAATCAATTTCTAAACAACCTCTCTAGCTGTGTTACATTGTTTCTAAACTTAAAATCAACTTTTGTGACAGGATTCAATCCTATCTGAGTTTATACTGCATGTAATACTATTATTTACAATACTCAGTTTAAAATAATGACCCAGTAACCTAATGACTCTTAGAAAATGGGCATCTGAACAAGAAAATTCTACCTGATCAGAGATCAGGAAGGCAGGCATAGCACGTAAACCATGGGGAAAATACCTCAAGGTCATGCATTTACTCAAAAGCCAGATCCTGTATGTATACAGTGTCCTTCCATCCATTAGACAATAATAAAATCCTTCCACGATAGCAGCAAAGAAAATAAGACACTAATTAACAGTATGACTTATTTCCATCCCTCAGTAGTCAACTGGCTGATTTGATAAGTGGGGCAGACACATTTAGACATCTTCTTCTTTCTTGGCTCTCCTAGCTCATGAGGAGTTCCTAAAGTTCATCTTTTAGGAACACAATACCATTCATTAAAAGTCTTCTCCCTTGCATTTTCTATTTGGCCAAGTTTCTCCAGATGAAAGTTTTCTTCAGTTGCACTTGTATATTTCCAATAGCAGAAAATCTGACTGCTGGGTAATAGAAATGCCAAGCTTCATTTGCATGTCTAAAAGCCACTTGTTTCCCTAAAGCTGAATTCTATCTGACTATTGAACATTTGCAGGTGCAATTTTCAAGAGACTGAGATGAGGTGGCTGCAAATGTGGCCCTTGAAGTAAAATATGATCAAAATAAATCAAATGATCATCATCAAATTAGTCTCAACTGAACGTGAAAGCAGAGATGTGGTAATGAGGGAGCCCACCCCCACCACTGAAGTGCTTGGAACGAATCTGATAAGAAGGGAAAATGACAAGAATAATGAACGGTGTACAAGCTGTTTTTCAGCTTGATTCTTTTTTGTTTGCTTCTAAGTATGCACCTGGCATACTATAGTCCTAAGTATCCTTGCCTAGAGGATGTGCTGTCTTTGAACCTCCTTTTTTCCTGATCTATCATCAGGTTATGCTCTTCCTTCCTTCCTTCCTTCCTTCCTTCCTTCCTTCCTTCCTTCCTTCCTTCCTT
>PVJA010009684.1:0-59838 GCA_004027025.1 Myocastor coypus
TCCAGTCACTTCGTTGTTTAATCCATAACACATTCAGCTGTGTTATGCCCTTAAGTTCTTGTTTTCTTCTTTAAAGTACTTATATTAGGGAGACTATACGATATTTACACATATAGGTCTGGTTTATTTCACTAATGAGTATATGTTCAATATACATCCATTTATATATGAAGTCTTCAAACTTATCATTTTTTATGGTGTTTTACATTCCTGCTGTCACTTTGTTCAGTTTTAGAAGATAAAACTTCCATTAACCCTTTTGGAAAACTTCTTTAAACCAGAGATTTTTGAGCTTGATAGAATTGCATTTCATCTATGTGCCTGCACAGGCATTTGCCTACATCCACTTCTTGTGATGAAGTGGAACCATAATGTATAAGGTGTATTAGATTTTACTTCGACCACATGAAGTGAAAGAAGCTGGATTTAAATCATAAAGATACTCTGAGCTACTATTTAAGGTTTTGATTTTATCTTGTCATACCATGTAATCATAAATCATCACAACTATCAGGTAGCAGAGTGAGAAGTCAAGATGGATCAAAGATTCAAATAATAAAAGAGAAACACTAAATCTTCTGGAGGAAAATGTAGGTAGAAACCTTAAAAGCATAGGGACCGGTAGAGAGTTCCTGAACAAAAACCAAACTGCATAGGAAATACTTCAAAGAATCAACAACTGCGATCTCATCTGCACTCAAAGCGAATCTCCAACAGAGTAAAAAGAAAACCAACACACTGGGGGAAAATATTATGGCTGACAGTCCCTCAATGAAGTAGAAAAGTAGTATTTATCTGATGCCACCAAATGGTTTAGAAAAGCAAAACACAAAGGAACAAAACCCAAGACCTGTCAGCGTAGCTGCCTGAGTTCAAAGCCAGCTTTGCTGGCTAAAACTTGGGTGACCAAAGTCACAGCCTCACTACTCCAAGCCTCTGAACTGGAGATAAGAATTTATCTGCCTGCCTCGCTGGCTGGCTGTAAGGTTAAATGGTTAGTCCATGCGAACGCTCTACCCAGTGGCTGGCACACCCGCAGCAAAGGCTGCAGGAATCCAGCAGTGCATTATCATGACTGCAGTACCTGTTCATTGAGCACTGGCTGCCCACTCAGAATATAAAATCCATTCTGCCTTCAGAGGTCCTAGTACCACAGTGAAGAGCAGGTCTGCTTAAAGACAGAGAAAAGTTCCAAATGTTAGCTGCCAGAACACTGTAAATCTGCAGTGATCACAGGTTTTTAAGATATATTAAATTGTTTAGTTTTTAAGAAACTAAAAAATGCCTATCCTATGCACAGCACTGGACCCCAACAGTCTTAATGGACTAATTATTTTATTGTGTTGTTTTACCCCCTCTGGCCTTAATCTCCCTTCTGCTGTCTTCCTAGTCTTTATATCCTGCTTCCTGCACAGGACACTTCCTTGGCCCTATACAGGACCCCACCCCAAGGGTGCCCCTTGAGGTGCTACCCAAACAAGGCGATGAGGAATAGACTTAACTATTCTAAGTTGATTCATCCTCTTTGGGTCATTTCTCTGCTTTAAACACACCTTTTCCAATGCCCTTGGCCATGCCACTTCTTAGGATCAATCATGACAGTGATATTTTCTTGCCACAACATAAATGACTACAGTACTGAGATGAAGAGCAGTGTTGCTAACTGTCTTTTCCTGGCACTTAGCTGCTGTGTGAAGGACAGACTGGGCACCAGTAAGAGTGGCAGGAAAGGCAGGTAGGAGACCCCACACACACAATGTCCAGGAAAAAGCTGATGTGAGTTTGGGCAGAACTAGAACTGGAAAAGTCAGTGGACTTGGGATCATTTTGAAGCAGGGACAGCAAACACTGCTGGAAAATTGAGTGTAGGAGGAAGGGGTGAGGGAAGGATGAAGATTCAACAGTGACTCCAAGCAGTGGGGAAACTGTAGGAAAGATAGATTTGAGCAGGGAAATCAGGACCTTCCTTGGCTGTCGATTGCTGAAACGTGTATTCACATCGCATGAGAAGACGTGAACGTCAAGTCTCCAGTTGGAGTTTTGAGAAGTCAGGGCCGGAGATACAAATTCACCAAATTATGGATGTGGGTGAGATTTCCTGTCTTAGTCCAGTGGCGGTGAATCTATGGCACCCTTGCTGCAGTGGGCACACAGAGCCCTCCCATGGCACACAAGCCACATCACCCCAGCATCTGAGCATCACGCGGTCAGTGTAGGCCCTTTGTGATAAATAAGTGGCCTTCAGGTTGCAGTGTGGGCACTCAGTCTCTAAAAGGTGCACCATCCCTGCATTATGGAATGTAGGTAGAATTAGATGAGCTCTCCTACGTCTTAGTCTGTTTTCTGCTGCTGTGGTAAAATACATGAAAGTGGACGATTTATAAAGAGAAGACATTCATTTCTCACAATTCTAGAGACTTACAATTGTGCAAAGTGCAGAGTGCATGTCTGAGTGCATCAGCCCGTATCTGGCCAGGGCCTTCATGCTAACCATCCCATGGCAGGAGGTGTGTAAAACACTGCAATAAAGTGCAGGAAGGCCCAACTTACTTTTATAACAAAACCACTCTTGTGATGATTAACCTAGTCCAGAGGCAACAGCATTCACTCGTCAGTGAGAGCAGGGCCCTCGTGGCCTGATCACCTCCTATGAACTCCACCTCCCAATACTGTTGCATTGTGGGCTGTGCTTTCAGCCATGACCCTGGAGGACACCTCCAACCCATGCCCCTTACCTGGGAGCAGAAAAGTCGAGGGCAGCTTCTGCATCAGGCCACAGCCTTACTTGCTAGTACTGCTTTCAGAGGTAAAGAAAATGTTCTTGGATAGATTCCATGACTTAGCCAGGGCCCCAGGGAGCGGCGGCATTGGGGTCTAACTCAGGCTGTACAAGCTCTGCACGTGTCTCTTACATGTGCACAGGCAGGGTACTTGGTCCTCCATGTGTCACCATCTCTGTGCAGGAAGAAGATGATGACGGCCTACCAAAGAAGAAGTGGCCCACAGTCGACGCCTCCTACTACGGCGGGCGAGGCGTTGGGGGCATCAAAAGGATGGAGGTAAGAGGGAGCTGAGTGCACAGAGGGAGCTTTGAGTGGTGGGAAGGTAGGAGGTGCAGCCTTGAACTGCGCACACCGTTTCCTGCCTATCATCAGTCGGGGAATGTCACTCAAATCTCTCAGTGGTTTCTATTCCTATGGGGACACAACCCAGAATTATCGCCTGACACTTTAGTACTTTTATCCATGCTTCCCACAGCCTGGACATTTCTTCCCTGTCTCAGTTACTTTTCTCTCATTGCTGGAATAAAATACCCAGCACACAGAATTACGGAAGAAAAGGCTTGTTTAGCTCACAGTGTGCGGAGGCATTCGTCCATACTCAGCTCGCTCCAAGGCACTGTGGCACATGTCAGGGGGCAGCCATTCATGGTGGCAGAAAACAGCAAAGAACAAAGAGAGGGGCAGCAGCTGTGATGGCTAGCAAGCCTCTCTCCCCTCCTTCCATTCGTATGCAGATTATCTGCCCCAGGGCAGGTGCAGCAATCATGCCCATAATCCCAGTTTTGGATGGAGAATTAATCACAAACTGGGCCAGCCAGATAGCTCAGCAGATTGAAGCACCTGCTTAGGGCTGGACCAGAATTCAGTCCCCAGTGTGGAATGCTGTGCTAGCCTGCCCCCAGGGTGCACTGAGATGGCAACTGAGACTGAGCATGGTGGTACGCACCTGTAATCCCAGTATTTGGGAGGCTGAAAACAGGAGGACCACTGAGTCTGATCTGTGTAGTGAGACACTGTAGACCCTGCACTAAATACAAAGAAAGAAAAGAGAGAGAGAGAGAGAGAGAGAAAGAAAGAAAGAAAGAAAGAAAGAAAGAAAGAAAGAAAAGAAAAGAAAGAATCACAAGCTCTAGAAGTTGCCCCACCTCTACATGGGGACAACTAGATACAAACCATAACATTCCCCAACACATCTGTGCACATGGCTCTCTTATTCTCTCTGTCTCTGTCTCTCTGTCTCTCTATCTCTCTCTGTCTCTCTCTGTCTCTCTCTGTCTCTCTCTGTCTGTCTCTCTCTGTCTCTGTCTCTCTCTGTCTCTGTCTCTGTCTCTGTCTCTCTGTCTCTCTGTCTCTCTCTGTGTCTCTTTCTCTGTCTCTGTCTCTGTCTCTCTCTGTCTCTCTCTCTCTCTCTCTCTCTCTCTCTCTCTCTCTCTCTCTCTCCCTTCTACCCTTGCCCTTTCCTTTTTTCTGCATTCCTCTCCCTTGGTCCTCAAAATCCAAAGGAATTATGGGTTTGGCCTCATGTTCTTTGCATGTCAAGCATGTACTTGTCATGCATGTTCTCTAGCATTCTATTTTACTTTGTCACAATATTTTATTATATTGCATTTGTTTTAGGTTCGCTGGGGAGAAAAGGGCTCTACAGAAGAAGGTGCCAAGCTAGAAAAGGCCAAAAATGCAAGGGTAAAAATGCCTGAGCAGGAGTATGAATTTCCCGAGCCTCGGAATCTCAACAACAATATGCGACGACCCTCTTCCCCAAGGAAGTGGTACTCTCCAATCAAGGTGTGTTTCTCCCTACCCAAAATTCCCTCTGGAACTTGTTCTTCCTGGTTGTGAGCAAATCTCTGCTCACCATCTCTCTTTTCACACCTCCAGTCTTTACACTCTTCTTTGGAGCCTAGCCTGGCTTTGTGGCACATACTTGTAATCCCAGCACGCTGGCAGCCTGAGACAGAAGAATCAAAAGTTACAGCCCCCCGCCAAAAAAAGTTACAGCCCAGCCTCAGCAATTTAGCTACTTGACCCTATCTCAAGATAGAGAAAAAGAAAAAGAAAAAAGCAGGAGGTGGGGAGATGCTACTCAGTGGTCCTATGTTTAATCCCCTATTGAAAAGAAAGAAAGGATAAGGGGAGGGGAGGGGAGAAGAGAGGAGAGGAGGGGAGGGGAGGGGAAGAGAGGGGAAGGGCAGAGGGGAGGGGAGGGAAGAGGAGGGACAAGATGAAATGTCTCTTTGGTTTCTTTGAAAACTAAAGCCAAAGAACCACTAATGCTTTCTAAAGCCCACTTTTTTGTTCTTCTTGGGCCAAATGGCTTTGGATTCCTGGGAGTCAGGCAGCATCCTCTCGTCGGCCCTTCCCTTAGGTGTCCGTGTTGTACCCGTTATCAGGAAGCCCTAGAAAATCATAGCCGCAAAGACAGGAGAATCTGTCTCCGCCCCCTCATTTCTCATTTCACACAGTAGAAACTGAGCAAGGCAGAGAGCTTGCTCTGCGGGGATCTGGAACTCAAGGCCCCAACACAGGACCGCAGCTTCCTGCTCAGAGGGTGCACAGAACGGGGTCTCCTCCCCGCCCAGGAGAGCGGCAGTGCGAGAGCCAGCTCCCAATGCCACACCACCCACAGGAAAAGCCGAACCTCATCTCACTGACAACAAAAATGATTTGGATCATTCACTGAGATACTTGTTCTTTGTGAAGCAGCGCTTTTCCCACAAAACTCAAAAAAGAAATACCGTCTCAGAAAGTCCAGTGAAACGTTATTGACAGTCATTTTCTGCTGGTCCAAACAACTCAGGCTCATGGGAATTGCAGGGTTTCCATTTGGCTTGGCCGCATGTAGAGCAGGGAGAGCCATTCTTAAAATAACCCACCCTGGGGCAACGGTGAGCTTTGAGAGGCCGTTGGCTTGAGGAGCAGCTGTGTGCTCTAATGCCTTTCTAATAGGGAACACACAGTGGCGTGTGGACATGGGCAGACAGGAAGGAGACCAGGCAGCTCTCCCAGACGAACACGAAGGGTTTCCCATTTGGTCATTGTCAGGAACCAGTACCTTATGACTAATCTCTCTTTGGTTATAGCTAATTTTCTAGTGCTGTAATCACGGAGGTTTAGAGAATATTCGTTCTCTTTGTGGAGTCCAGCTTCTTCTTGATAGCCTTTCAGTCCTTTATCAACTGGTGGCTTAAAACTCATAGGAGTTTCACAAATGAAAGAAGGATATGGACAAATACACTTAGAAATAAAAAGCATTCCCAGGGCTCCCTGGGAATTAGTACTAACTCAGTGAGTACCTGTCATGCACCGACCATGTGCCCAGCACCGTCAGATCTGGAGCATACAGGGGTTCTCAAGCCTGACTGCAAATCTGAACCCCCTGAAGTGCTTTTGAAATACAGATGTCCCAGGGCCAGGGAGATAGCTCAGGGCCACAAGTGCCTGCCTGGCATATGCAATGTCCTGAGTTTGATCCCCAGTTCAAAAAAAGAAAAGAAAAGAAAAATACAGATTCCCAGGCATAGTGGCTCCAAGCCTCACAAAGACCTCCAAAAGCATGCTGGCTCTTACAACCAATTTGTCCATTTTTCTCTCATGTTTCATTTTGCAATCTTTCTTTTTTCAGCTTTTGTATCCAAACTCCTAAGCGATGCTCCTCTTTTGCCCACTGGCCACTTACTCAGTCCCAGCTTTTGAACTTCATCCCTCACCTGCATATTAAACCTCTGTTTCTTAAAGCTGAATCAGAAATGTCAATGGTGGGGTCCAGCCATGTGCATTTTAATAAATCCAGTTGAGAAGCTGTCCCCCACGGTTCCCACCAGCATTTCACAGTGGGTTCTCAGATGGCAGGAGTGGTGGTCCCCGTTGTTAAAATAGGCAACTAGGACACAGCCATCCTTTAGGGATGTGGCAGAAGTCTGAGCAAGGAGGGCAACATCAGCGTTCACAATGGGGCTGTGTTTGCCACCAACACAAGTGATGGATTAATAGGAAAGGATTGGGAATCTGCGTGTCATGGAGTCACCTAAAATGACCCAGAAAGACAGGAGAGGAAGTTGGAGGCTGGTGGGTTCCCTGGTGAGGGCATGAAGAGGCATGGCTGTGCCTTGGGCCTGGTGGTACAGCTAATGCCAGCGCTTACTCACGCTGCTAGGTGTGAGCACAGCCAATGGTGTGATGACTCATGCCTGTGAGCCTGCCCTCTGCCGGATTTCACTGCCTGTTTCGAAGGCTCTGCAAGCAGCACTGCAAGCCAGCCCTTGCACCCGGCACAGAGCAGAGACTGAGGCACGGGGTGCGATTAGCAGACCACCCCCACAGCACCTTGTCCATCTGACCGCCCAACTCGCGTTGGAACCCACTGTTCAGGAAGGCGACATTTTCCTTCACTTCTCTGAGGAGTGCAGAGAAAAAGAGGTCATCTGATCTGTCTCTGGGCAGGTGGGAACAAGAAGAGTAGAAATAGGGAGGGGAATTCAGAGTAAGGTTGTTTACTTTTGAGCCAGAGGCAAAGCAGAGGTGCCACCAGAACTTCAGCCCTTGTACACTTCAACCAGGTGCATGCACCCTGCTGGGCCCCGTCCTAGCCACAGAGCTTCCAAACATTTTCTGGTTCTTGGACAAAACAGTGCCATCAGCTCTGCTGCCCTCCCAGAGGTTTTGTGTATCACGCAGTCCCATGTTGAAACAGAAGCCCTGCTCCAAATTGTTTACGTAATGAGGGGGACAGTGTTAAGGGTCCCACAGAGGCAGTGGAGCACCTAGGGACCAGCAACAGGGAAGGCAGTTACACCCTCAACCTGCAGGGATGAAACAGTGGCGCTGGAGAAGAGAGCGCCCCCTGGGGTCTGAGACTGTGAGGCAGGAGTCAGTGACTGAAATCCACCCCTCCACCTGTGTTTATATGGCCCAGGAGCAAAGGATATCTTTTACATTTTCAAATGGTTGTGGTTTACATGGTTATACAAGCACTTATATAATACCTTCCATTTTCTTCTTGACCTGCAAAGTACCTTCTTTACTCTCTGGCCCTTTCCAGAAAATGTCTACAAACTCTCTGCACTGTAGGAATGAGCCCATTGCTGAGGGCCAAAAGACAGGGGCAGAGGAGACGGAACATTAGCCCAGCCTACCCTCGTCTTGCTTTCTCATCTCCTTGTTTCACCCACTGGCCAAGGGGATGCCAACCAGTGTAAAAACAGGCTTCCACAGTGCAGAGCAAGGGAGGCAGAGAAGGAGACAGTGACAGGGTCAAGCAGCACACAGAGAACATCAGCCCATGTTGTGCCTGAGACAAACAGAGAACAGCTCCACCTGGCACAAAACTTTCAGCAAGTCCTGGGAAACCTCCTTGCTCCCCAGCAAAAGTGACCAGAATTTTATAGATAGATAGATAGATAGATAGATAGATAGATAGATAGATAGATAGATAGGTAGATAGATAGATAGATAGATGGATGGATTATATTCAACTCCCTTTTTCATGCATCCCATGAAACACAGTTTAGAAGGTGAGCACAGTTACTCAGCAAGCCCAGTGTATGGGAAAGGGGCCACAGCCCTCTTCCACCCACTGTCCCCAGCCTAATTTAGGGCAGCAACCACACTGACCACATTTCTCCCCATCCTCGTTCCAGGCCCATGACCAGGAAAAGTTGCCTGACATTAACCTGCATTTTTCCTTGCTCAGCATTCACACCCCCCCCCAGATTTACAATACCCTGCATTAAATTAGATCTGAGCATTTCAGACAAGTGAAGTCATACTCTGATATATGGTCACCAGAGAGATTAAAACCAGAACTGGGGGCAGAACTGGAGGGAAGCCTTGCAGCCATTTTCTTCTTTTCCAGTAGCTCTTCCTCATGACTGAAGTGACAAAAATGACAGTTGAGGGACAAAAATCAGACCCTGCATTGCCAGGCAGGCGAGCTGGTCCCTGTAGAGGGACAGACTGTGAGGGATGGAGTTGGCCTGTCCCACTTGCTGGGTTGAGGAGGAGGGCGGTCTTCCATATCCTTCCTGGAGGGCCAGCTGTCATTTTTTGGCCTTAACACCTTGAGCCTATAGTCAAGCAGCATTCAATCATGACCCTGTACTGAATGAAACCATACAAAACTAAGCAAACTAGACTAGCGCAAAAAGTTTTGGGCAGATGTACTTTTGAAGTTAAACAGATTTCCACCTTCTCTAGATAGTTTTTAGAAGAGTTCCAAACTTTTCTTAAAGAAAAAGTAGGAGATGGGGTAGTTATGCTGTGTGTAGGGTAAGCTTCAAGCTTATTCATTAATTAACATTCATTAAATTCATTAATTTCATTGAAAGGAAGCCCGAGTCACAGTATCCACTATGTGTGTCAAAGTACACAAATTTAGGTGTCAATCCTGTAAATTGAAACAGCCTCAGAACTTTCAGTTTCTGACCAACTTCCAACTAGCTAGACAAGTAGGAAGACACAGCTGCTTCCTGGCTGGGGAGAAGAGAAACAGAGCCCCAGCCACAGCTCTCTTGGGCCAAGGCGCTCTGAGTGATGACTGCAGACGCATTCCCAGCCCAGTCTCCCTGCGCAGAAGAAAGCCGAACTGGTGTTTACACGGCACATCCACTTTGTCTATCTTTGTGGACTCCAATTATTGTCTGAGGCTGAGTGAGATATAGTTTGGAAGCCTGGAATTGGTAAATTTCTCATTTTATTTGACTGTTTCATAGTACAGTTTTGTCAGCTTCATATGGTAGAAAGCTATTTTTAAAGGCTAGCTAATGCACTCTGACAGAGACTTCTGAGGTCGTAGAGAATCTTTGTTTCATCTTGACAAGAGCAATTCTTCATTTCACCAAGGGAGTAAAGATCAGGATATAAATTCATCTTCTGGGGAGGATTCTGCAGTTGGACACCAAAGCTGAGATAAACCCAAGGATATTGGCCTCAAAGACATATTATAAGTAGACCCTTTGCTACTGTCTTTAAATGACAGCCTTCTGCCTACATTCAGAAACCTCCATCCTAGACCTCTTTTAACTTTAGAGAGACTTCTCATTATTCTCATCTTAGCCAGTTGTAATCATTCTTTTTCTAAAGCTTTCCTTAACTCCTGCCCTTAAAAGCTATCTGATAAAGCAGCCAGAGAGGAGACCTGTGTAGATTACCCAGATCATTTTCTGTGGCACAGATTGGGGACTTCGGGTCATTTTGGATCAGAGAGAACTGGAGACATCTAGGGTACAAAGGAACCAGTGTTACCTGGGCTGGAAGTGCAAATAACAATGGCTCACCTCAGTGAAACACGCACTGTGCGTCAGTCTAAATCCCAAGTGCTAACAAGTTGTTTATTTCTCAGAGACAAACTTCAAATGTAAAAACTACTGCTCCTCCCATCTGCAAATGGAAAAACCAAGACAGAAAGAGGTTAAGTAATGTGCTCACATTCACACTGCTAGTATAAAGTTTCATGTTTATTTTATTAACTTCAATACATCCATTTGGTGGCCAGGCATGGTGGCGCATGCCTGTAATCCCAGCACTTGGGAGACTGAGGCAGGCGGATCGGTGTGAGTTCAAGACCAACCTGGGCTACAAAAGTGAGCTCAAGGTCAGCCTGAACTGCATAACAAGACCCTGTCTCAAAAGGACAAAAAAAAAAAAAAAAAAAAAAAACACATCCATTTGGGCTAACAATTAAATCTGTAGACAGGCTTACAGATTAATCAGTACACAGAGGGAAGACAGGTAGCCTGGAGGTAAAGGCTACTCAGAAACTCTTCACAGATGAGTGAGTCTGGACCAAAGCAAGAGCCACGGAGGTGGTGGGGCCAGACTGGTCAGGGAGAGAAAAAGAGAGAGCTACTGCAGAGAGGCATCCCCAGGACATGCTTGGCATTGGCCATGAGGAAATAACAGAGAGGAAAAGTTAAAGTGATCTTCTTGTCTCAAGTTGTGCAAAAAGGGGAACAGTTTAGGCAGAAAAGAGTCCATTCAATTTGTGATGTTTGGCTGTTGATTCCTGTGATCATAGACCTTACAATTATGATTTGATGGGTCACTGTACATCCACATCTGAGCTCATGACAGTACCAAGCTGAAGACAGAGTTTGTGAGTTATGGGATCCAATGAGATCACTCAACCCAAGGGACTCAAAGAAGCTGGAGGATCTAGGCAGAAAGACAAGAGGGAGGAGGCCAAGGCTGTGTCCAAAAGGGAGAGCTCAGCACAGCAGATTGCTTCAGTGAGCCACATAAAATAAATGTCTGAGTGCATGGCAATATGGATGCCAGTGGCAGCCTTAGCAAGAGCAGCTTTGGAGGAGAGACTGAAGCAGAAGCCCGACTAGGGGACGACAAAGAAGGATGAAGCTGCAGGCTGGGGCAAAGGGGCACGAAGAACCTGGAGGGTGGGCAGATGCATCTTATGAGGTTTAGCTTCTTGGCTTGTTACATCTTGTATTACATTCTCTTCTAATCTTTCTACAGAGCTGCCCAAATTATCATTTAATGACTTTACCAGGATCATAGATCACATGCAATGAATACTTTATCTATGACAAGAACTAGCTTGGATATGTAGCTTTAAATCTTATCAGTCTAGGGTGTAGACAGCGCTGTTATCTCCATCATCATGATGAGAAAAGGAAGGCTTAGGAAGATGAAATGCCTTGTCTGCGCATGCACAAGCAGCATGTGCCCCAGGAGGAGTCCCAGCTGCAGGCTCAGTCTGACTTCAGGACTCTGTGCCTAAGCTCTGCAGCACGATGCTGTCGTTGCCACAAAGGAGCATAATTTACTACCTTTCTCCTGTGGCTGCACATCTAGGCTGTTTCTGCTTTTATGCTCATAGCTTCAAATTTCTGCTGAGTTAATTAATACAGTTCTTTACCAGCCACATTTTTAGCTGCCTCTCTTTGATCCTCACGTGTCAAGGAGTTGAGTGATTACAGGCACAGCAATGTGGGTGGGCTGATTTACAAAGCCAAATACTGGAAGTCCATCCCGGCTCCTCCTTAAAAAAAAAAAAAAAAAAAAAAAAATGGGCTGGGAGAGGCATTCATCCAGGAAATCCACCTGGTTATATCCTGAACTATAAATGCTTATCCCAAAGAACCTTAAAGAAAAACATTTAGCTGATGATTGAAATCATTTAATGAAGAAAATCATGCTGAACACAGCAGTAGTTCTGCTCACCACTCTAAAGCCGTTTCAAAATATTTTCAAAGGCTTTTGTAAATTCCTTTCCAGAGGACATGAGAAACACTACACTTGGCAAGATAAAATTTAACCCACAGAAGTTCAAACAACAAACCGGGCATGGTGGCTCATGCCTGTAATCCCAGCACTCGGGAGGCTGAGGCAGGAGGATCAGTGCAAGTTCGAGACCAGCTTGGGCTACAAAAGTGAGCTCAAGGCCAGCCTCAACTGCATATCGAGACCCTGTCTCAAAAAGACAAAAAAAAAAAAAGTTCAAACAACAGTTGTCAACAGTTCAAGAGAATAGTGCACTCTCAGATTCCCATGTACACATGCGAACACAGCTGAAACTAAAATTTTTACTAAATGATACTTATCTTCACTGTGTACTATGAGCGCTAACACTTTTTGTGTTCCTCTTTATTTTTTAAAATTCTGCTTCCCACACACAAAATTGGTCTTATGAAGTTTAAAGAGCTGCATCCCACAGTTTAGAAGCCCTACTCCAGAGCTGTGCACAAAAACACAACAGCCAGATGGGGGTGGGGACAACCCTGCAGATGTATCATAGAGAGTATATGCGCTTTCTCTTAGACACAGGCTCCCGTTACAACTCCCCTTTCCAAGCTGTGTGCCTTTGGGCAAGTTGCTTGATCTGTTCTGATCCTCCATTTCCTCTCTGCCATGTTTCAAGACTGTTGAGAATGAACCGAGAAGACCTATATAGAAGCATCTAGCACTTAGGTGCACCCATCAACTACTAAGCACCTGTTGAGCCCTACACGCTCTGCTGAGGGCTAGGCATACAGCAGAAAACAAAACCAACAATACAGCTGCCCTGGAGCTGCCACTCCAGTGGGCAGAGACAGCAGCTGAGCAAATTGAACAGATACTTGTCAGGGAATGATAAGGACGGTATTGGTTTCCTGTCACTGCTGTAACACAGTACCTCAAACTTAAAGGCGTAAGACAACACAAATTTATTGTCTTACAGTTCTGAAAGTCGGAAACCCAAAAAGGGGCTTGTTGAGATGACATCAAGGTATTGGCAGGGCTGTGTTCTGCTTGGTGGTCCCGGCAACCATTCAGTCTTTTGTCCTTTCCGGATTCTGCAGGCTTCCCACACCCATGGGCTTATGCCCCCTTCCACCTGCAAAGTTGGCCACACTGGGCCGAGTCCTCCTCACGATGAACTGCTCTTCCCCGGCTTCTGCCAGCGCTTGTCTGGCTCTGCCTATCCTGATTCCCTCTGTAAAGACATATGGTTAGATTGGGCCCACCTGATGGCCCACTGGCTCAACACCCTTAAGCATATCTGCAAAGTTCTTTTTGTCACATAAGGTAACATACCTGTCAGGTTCCAGGGAGTAGGGATTTGTTTTAGGGGTACATTTTATCATAAAATGTGAAAATCTTGGCATCAGCATATTTGCTTTCCTCAACCATGTGTGCTGTTTGCCCTTTTGTCTCTGGAACTTCAGCCTACAGAGAGTTTCAGGTGAAGAGGGAGTCTGACGTCCAGCCAGAGGTCTGCATCCCAGGGGCCTTTCATGGGCTTTGTCCTGTTAGGAGGGCAAGAAATTTTCCCAAAATTGTTGTTTTTATTTTCATCTATGAACTCTGAACACCAGAAGGAAAGAAGAAAGCATTAGTGAAAGGGCTTGACTTGTAGTATAAAGGTACGGCCAGAAATGTGGTGAGGACAAAGCCAAGCTCCTGGATGAACTTCCTGTGTGCAAATCCAGAGCTGCACTCAAAGGGTCAGGTGTATCCTTCATGAGGACCAGAGTCTTCTGTATGTGTCTCTTTGCCTCCTTTTGTGGAGCTTTAATTTTATGTTTAGGGACTAAAGAGTCACTAATCCTGTCATGGCCCTGCTCCCATGCTGTACTGTCCACAGGTAGAAGAGTGGGGAAGAGCTCGGTGTGCCCATAGTGGTGCCTACTAGTCTGGTTTCATATGTAATCTTGGCACCTTTGTTTTATTTCAGGGAAAACTCGACGCCTTATGGGTCCTACTGAGAAAAGGATATGATCGTGTGTCTGTGATGCGGCCGCAGCCTGGAGACACGGTAGGCCTCCTCTGTGGATGCATGTACACACACATCTCTCTCTCTCTCTCTCTCTCTCTCTCTCTCTCTCTCTCTCTCTCTCTCTCTCTCCCTCTCCTTCTCCTTCTCCCTCTCCCTCTCCCTCTCCCTCCTTCTTTGTCTCTCTCTCAAGTTATGATAAATCACTTGATGTCACAAATCAGATATACTAATTTTCAAAATTCTACCTGTCATAAGACTTTGTGCTTTTATTTGATTCTAAAGTGGAATTTCAAAGAAAATTGAGCTTCTCAACTTACAGATACAGTGAATGCTAGAATATGGCTGGGTTGAACTTTGGGCAGTACCAGGAGAGAGCTCTGCTGGTCCTCTGCTACACCAGCCAGGGGCAGGGAATAGAGTGCCAGTAAGCACAAGGTCAGGATGGAAAAGTAAGAGGCCATAGGGAACTCTTACCATCTTCCAGTAGGTGCAAGGCCAACCATCCAGAACTATGCAGAAATATTCTATCTCAGGTGAGGATTGGTCTAGGAACTGCTAGAGCTAACTGTAGTGTGTCTAATCAGGGGGAGTTACAGGCATGAAACCCACAAAGACCTTAGAGTTATTTAGCCCACATTTGCATTTTTTGTCAATGAGGAAACAGACAATGGAAATTGAATAATTTGTTCTGGTTCAGAAAATGGCACTGCTGTTTCCTCTTGTCAGAGCTAGATGCTCTTCTACAAGCTTTGTCAAGCAAGGCATAATATCAAATTCTCCTTTCATTGCCAGCAACTTACATCTTCCATTCATTTCTTTGGGACTTAGACCCATTAATCCAAAAGTAAAAGGTGTTTAATTTAGGTTTTATTTTAAAATTGAGCAGGCTTTGACTTGAATATCACTTCCTTCCTGGGTGGGAAACATTAAGGAAAGCCAGCTAATCTCTCTGTTTTGTCTTTCTAAAGTAGATGGCCTGGTGGAAGATGGTAATGTTTATTTAAAAAATGGTGCAGTGTTGTACATAGAATAATTTTCAATTAATGGCAAATATTTTTATGATTATTTACTATTTGTTTTTGTACTTTATTTGAATGGTTGGTGTCAAAATGAAACCATATTGTAGTTGATGTGCCCAGGATACACATATTTCTGCATTGCTCCTTCTCTAGCACGACATCTCTACCACACACCAGCAGAGCCTGATGGGCAGGCCCCCGGCACCACACTTGCTTTGCATCTGGTGACAATGGGCAGTTTGTGACTGCAAAGAATTACCTTAAGTTTCACAGCTTATAGGACTACTACTCAGCCAGCTCTTCTTGCTTCAAATTGTGGCAGGGATGATGGATAAATGTATCGTAAAACCAGTCCATATAAACGTTCAGCCAACTTAACTCTTGTAGCATATGGTTCTTCATTATGTGAAAGTTGACCATGATGAATTTCTGTAGAAATATGTGTGTGTGTGTGTGTGTGCGTGTGTGCTTGTGTGTGTGTGTGTGCGTGCGTGTGTGTGTGTGTGTGTGTGTGTGTGTGTGTGTGTGTGTGTGTGTATTTAGGTCAGGGTCTATGAGATCTTCAGGGTCTCTACACAAACTGGATTTATAGTGATTCTGCTATTTTCAGCCTCTCAAGCACTAGGATTACCAGCCTGCCCTGGGGCGTGGGGCCGGCACAGCATGCCAGGGATTAAACTCCCAGCTGCTGTGCTCTGCCTAAGGAGATGCTTTAGTCTGCTGAGCTATCTGGCTGTCCCTTCCATAGAAATTTTTAAAATAAAAGTCCTATGGAGGTGTCGGTGAGATAGCTCAATGGTCTAAAGCACTGCTTAAGCAAGCTTAGGCAACCACAGAGACTGCGGTGTGATCCCCAGCACCACATGCTACACCAGCCCCACCCCCAGGGCAGGCTGAGCCAGCCATAACATAAAGAAAGAAAGAAAGAAAGAAAGAAAGAAAGAAAGAAAGAAAGTTTTTTTAAAGCCCTATGGATACAGAAATAGATTTAGGCTATAAAGTTAGTATTCGGGAAAGTATTTGATCTTTTACATTATGTAACTGGTCTCTGTGGAAGACAAAAGGTTTTAAGGATTCATAACACTTATATGGCAAATAAAAAATAATAAAGTAGGGTTCTATAGCAATATTTCTACAACAGAACCTGCTGGTACAAAGTACAATCCTTTTTATTCTGAGCAACTAAAGAATAGCTTCACTAAGCATATTAACAGTCTTTTCTCAATTGAATAGTTTGGCAGAAGCAAATCGGTAAACTGGGTCAGCCTATGAAGTGGGAAGGGTATAAGAAAAAGAAAGGGTTGAAAGAAATATCATTTATAGTCAACACTGAGGCTGCTTGTATAAATCCAAGAACAATAGAATAAAAACTGATAGAATCTCCTTTAATGATCATACCTAAACTGAACATCTTATTTCCTAATTCTGAATGAAAGCTCATCTCAGCATTTAAGGAAGCGAAGGTGTTCCACATGTTTTTGGATAACACAGTGCTGCCTTGAGCTTCCACTTCCAATCACACAAAATAGTAGATCTGAAGTGTAGAATGTGTAAAGATCAGGGAACATTTGAATACATTCTTAGTGCTCTTTCAAATTCCAGTTGGCCAGTTCACCTGGACTTTGTTTCCAGAAATTCTACTAAAATTACATGATACATGGGAGAAAACAGATGCCCAGAACTGTGTCCTTGTCATCATGGTGATGGTCACACACTTCTCCATGTGCACATGGAGCTACATGGAACAGTCACAGACAGGGTAGGAGCTGCAATCCACAGCTGTCTTGCGACCTCTCAGGAGAGAACTCCAGGCGCACCCGTGGGCAGGCAGGACCACATTACAGGCTGGCCCACATGCTTCCTCTGTTTTGTTTTACATAACCTTAGCAGACTCATTACAAACCTGCATGTCTTGCCCAGTATTGACTGAGAATTCCTCAGCACTGATTTATGAGGCTGACCACATTTTCCATAAACTCAACATGACTGCATGGAGACATGTGCTCGTGAACAAGAGTCACAGGTTCTGGATTTTTCCTTTAAAACTAAACAAAAACAAAAAACACCAGTTACACTCTCAGTTACATTCTTAATTGCTTCCGACATTCATTGATCTTAATAGAAACCTGGAAATTCTTCCACCTTAGCTCCTGTCTACCCAGCCCTCTTCCCAGCTAACACACTGGAAGTAGGCACAGCCCACCAACATAGCCTCCAAGCTCCCCACCACAGAGCAGGGGAGGCCAGTTGCCTGAGCCCAGAACCACTGCCCTTCCCTAGCATTGGCACCCCACCTCCTCAGGGCTATCCACACCCCACATCAGGGAAAACATGAAGTGGATGACAGCGGGAGCTGTGGCTGCTTCCCATCTGCTGCCATCTGTCTTGCTCCTCCTGTGTGGGGTAGCTTCATGGACCCATTGTTCCTTGAAGCCCACCAAGAACCTGCAACAGAAAAGAAAAACTTCCAAAAGAAACCACCTAAGTAGAAAATTAGAAACATATCTGATTCTAAAACCTGAAAGTTCCCTTAGTCTATGGTGTCCTTTATCATACTAAACTAGAAGTTCCTATGCTATTAAACTAGAAACCATAGAGAATAATGTCATATCAAGCTGAATTAATACTTTGTATTCATTCTTTGAGGTGTAGAAGGTGACCTGATTTGCTCTGGGTCTTTACGGTGAATAAAACCATAACACTACAGCTCAAGGCCCCCAGGGAAGCAGATATCATCTAAAGGAACTAGAGGATGAGTTTTCAGACAGAATGGGCCAGTGCCCCAGTAACTGACATCACCATGCAAGGATAACATAACTTGAACCGTGTGGCCAGGATGTAGTAGGTCAGTCCTGTAGTGGGCCATGGATCCAGTGATTCTAAAATTTACACATCAGAAGCACCTAGAAGGCTTGCTAGAACACAGACTGTGGGATCCACCCTCAGTTTCTGGCTTGCAGTGGGCCAGGAAACTAGCATATCTGATGAGCTCCTGGGTGGTACACATGCTGATGGCCCGGGCGCTGCACTTTAAAGAACCAGTAGGATAAACTGAATAGCATGACCATCCAGACCCCTCAAATCCGTGAACTTGAATTCTAAGTTAATACGTTCACAAGGATTTAACCACCAAGTCACAGCTCCCCTACATTTTTCTATATAGCACACAATTGGAGAATAACTAGTTTAGCTTAAATCTAAATACTCAGTCCCAGTGAGTTGTAGAGAAGTCCTTCCAATTTGTAGACTACTGTTCCTAGATTGCTAATTTCAAACACAGAAAGGTAAAGGCGTTCAGAAATCACAGCTCATGGAATCCAGTAATTTGTAACCTGGCTTTAAAGCACTGGAACCCACACCAATGGTTCTATTCAACTGCCTGGCAAGAGCAGGCATCAGGCTATTAGACACTAATGGTGATTCTAATGGCACCCAGGGCCATTAGAGAACCAGTAAGTCTCTGTTGTTCATGCAGATAGCATCTTATCTTTCCTTCCTGAAATAATTTAAAGATAACCTAAGAGTCTCATAGGCATGAGGAAAGTAGACAGTTACCATCTTCATGTGATTTCAACAGTCTTCTTGTTCCCAGAAAGCTGGCTAATGTAGATTCTGGCTGCCATTATAGTTACTGCTTGGGTAAAGAAGGTAGAAAAAAGAAAATATAACTCTGTAGTCTTTTTCCACTAAGATGAGCGCCACCCCTTCCCTTGCTCCTAAATGGCACACTACGTCTTTTGTTTTGTTTTGTTTTCAGCTTCTTGGTTGAGTCCTGATCAGGCATCAGGAGGCTGGTATATTCCATTTCTGTCTGCACACAAAACACTCAGGCACTCTGAGCTTATTTTGCAAGTCTGGGTCCCCTCACAATCAGAAAAGACCCGTGGAAACACACAAAATACACATAAACAATGCTTGAAGCTCATCTGAAGTCCAGCCCCAGCGGTTGTGAAATCTTCTCCTAGAGCTCCAAAGCCAGGGCTGCCTTCTGCACAGCTGTTTCCAATAATGTACCAAGTCCAGTCACATGGGCACCATGGCTCCCTGATGTCTCAGAGACCAGCATGGCCTGGACAGATTATCTCTATAGAGGATCATCCTCAGGCTGATCCTTTCAAATAGAGGGGCCCCCAGGACGTCAGCAGAACTCAGGAAAAATGTAAGCATTATTTCTCTTTCACAGGCTATGCATTTTCTTTTTCTCTTTCCCTTCTCTTTCACCATTTGTTCTTTCTCCCTCTTTACTGCCAATTTTATTTATTTTTTTAACTTTATTTATTTATCTTATGGCCAGCTCAGCCTGCCCTAGGGATGGGGCTGGCTCAGCATGTGGTGTCAGGGATCAAACATGAGTCCCTGCAGTTGCTTAAGCAGGTGCTTTAGACCGCTGAGATATCTTGCCAGCCCGCTTTACTACCAATTTTAAAGGCTTGTCATGGTTACCTTCCTTAAAGGAGTCAAACATCTACCACCCTTCCATTAGAAGCCAGTTTTCAGGCACTCAGTTCTAGCTGCCTAGAGCTCATTGTGTGGTGTGGGTGAAACAAGGCTCAAGCACAGAATTAACCGCAAATGGTTGTAGAAGCACGAACCCAGTCGTGATAATTCAGGGTATTGGTGTCTCCATCTGATAGAGCAGAAGCTAATGTCAGGAAAGGTTATTGACTTTTCCAGGGACATACAACTGGTCAGAGGCGAATCTGGATGTCTATGCATGGGATTCCTGAACTCTTTCGTTCAGTCAACAGATATGAGCTGAGCACTGTGCTAGTGCTGGGTGTTGAGCAACAAATAAAGAACAGGAACAAACAGAAGAGTCCCCAGGTACCACCCAGTGTGAAGAGCACTACGGTGGCATTGAGCACGGTGAGGTGAGGGCTGCTCCTAGGAAAGCACTGCATCAGCCTGAGGGTCAAAAGTGGCTTCTCAAAGTGACATCTAAGCTGAGGCCAATTAAAAGAGGCAGGATAGTCTAGTTAGAAGGAAGCTTGGGCAAAGATAGGCAGGTGAGACTGTGGTTCCCTTGGGAAATGCCAGGTGTGGGATGGAGGAGGACAGAGAGCCAGGCAGTGAGAGGAGAGACAAAAAGCCCCATGGGTTACTGGCCATGGGATCCCACCTTGGAGACAGCAGATTACTGCATGCATAGGCAGGAGCTTGTCACAGGTGTGCTTTAGCAAGATCACACTGAGTAGATATAGGTATGGTGACACTGAGACAGTGAGTCTGACATGCAAGGGATATTGAGGAAGGCAACCCATTCAGGACTCCTCCTGTCTCTCAGGAGCTGTTCCTGTTCCCTATTCTTATCCCTCATCCTTTTCCCCTACAATTTTCCTACCATTAAAGAGAGACTGAGGAAAACAGTTGCTGACTTGGTACCTGCTTGGGTGTGGAAGATGGAAGAGGAAGGATACCAGCCTCACCAAGCGACAGAGCTGGCCATATTGCATTCATAGGGAAAGAGAGTGTTGAGAGGGTAGAGGGTTGGTAGTGCCTGCAGGATAGCAGAGAGATGACCAGGATCAGGCCAGGGCAAGGGGGATGCAGTTAGAACAGAAACTCTGAGTATGGGGCCTGGCAGGATGGCTCAGTGGTCTAAAGCGCCTGCTTGGGAAAGCTTGGGAGGCTTCAGGGACCATGGTTCAATCCTCGGCACCACATGCTGCACCAGCCCTGCCCTCTGGGGGTGGGCTGAGCCAGCCAAAAAAAGTAGTGAATAAACAAAGGTTCTGAAACAAGAATAAAAATAATAAATAAAATTAAAAAAAAAAGAAAGAAAGAAACTCTGAGTAAGTGCTAGCTTCCAGAGTTGGGCAAGTATAGGGCCAGCCCCTTCAGGGACCTAAGAGGAAATGTCCCATGAGACATTGTGACTTAAACACCCATATACGTCAGCCAGCTCTGCTCCACAGAGAGCTCTGAGATGGAGGTCCAGATCTGAGAGTCATCATCTAGTAGTTGAGACCAAAGTGAACAGACAAGAAGGCAGGCAGAATGGACAGAGAAAGGAGAAGCAGGCTAAGCCTCAAACGCTGAGGGTCACATCCTTTAAATGAGGTGGAAAAGTAAGAGGGAACAAGGAGACTAAGAAAGGTTACCAGAGAAGTGGCAGCAGGAGAGGCTGGAGTCATGGAAGGTTCAGAAAAAAGGTACATCATGAAGAAGGATGCAGTCAGTAGCGTCGAGCGGCGGGAAACTGAGGTGCACACAGAAAGCATCCTCTGGGGAGATGTTGGTGTAAAGGAGGTCTCCATAACCTTGGGATCCTAGGCTCTGCCACAGGATGTGAGCACAAGTACACTTTCACTGCAGGAAGAAGAGATTGAAAGGGAAGCTAAGCAGGAGCTGGAGGAGATCTGGAGTTGGGAAAAAGGATGCTTCCTCAAATTAAGGTGGGAGAACCTAAGTGCGATTGACCAGAGTGTGATGGATTCATCAGGACAGACCCAGCAGAGGAAGGGGTTGAATAGGAAAGCTCAAGGCCGGTGCAGGAGCCTTAAGAGAAGACAGTGAAAGACCTGCAGACCTAGAAGTGTCTGTTTTCTTTGGTGATGTGCGTGGCAGAGCTCAGGTACAGGCAAAAGGACAGTAAGCTGAGAACACCCTTTGATGGCTTCTATCTCCTTAAGGAGAGTAGAGAAGGGGCACAGCAGCCTAGGACAGAGTTCCTAAGGACAGGAAGCAGCCAGCCAGCTGGGAAACCTGTTGCACCTTCAGAGTGAATGTCTCCACTAATGCAGGCAACACGATGCCGCCCAGATTCAACAGCAGGGCACAAGTGAATCGGTCTGATAGATGGGAGCTCATTTTCTTCAGAGAAAGCAATTGATTTCAGAGAATTTTAGTTACATCTCAACATGCATGAAAAACTTTTCCCAGAATTATTTTCTTGTGTTCCAAAGAGCAATAATGAAAAAAATTGAGTTATTTAAACAATTGAAGTCGTTATGAAGAGGTCAGTTTTTTTACACAACAGACGACACATTGGTATTGGCCTGGAATAAACAGATCTTCAGAATTTTTATCATCGTCTGACAGCAGGCTACGAGGCCCCCGACAGATCTGGAAAGAAAGTCCAACTGCTGGCCACCGATTTGACCTTTTATAAACTTTTGCAAGAAGTGGGTCATGTAAGACAAAAGAAAGAGAAAAGCAAATTATAGGAAATATTCCTCGAGGGTGTGATTTATTTTGGCACAATGTCTTCTTTGGATGCTTGAAATCTCAGTAGTATTCATTCAGTTCTCACCCTTGGAAATCTTTACTTCACTGTCTCACTGGAATGCGAGATGAGTACTTAGAATTCTTGGCTTACTTTACTGAGTTTAAAAAGAAGAAGTTCAAAACACTATCCACAGCAAAAGCCAAATCCTACCCGAAACCTACAAAGTTAACCACTTTTCAGAAAAATTAAGTCCCAAGTTGGTGCCGCAAAATACATCTTGAGAATATTTTTTCTTGTGCCAACTTCCTTTCATACTTGGAAGTATCTCTGAGCATGAAGAAAATTGACATAATTGAGCCTTTTCTGCTTCTCTTCCTCCTTCCCATCCTCTCCCTCACTCCCAATCCTCATAATCAAACTCTCCTTTTCCCACAACCATGTACATTCACACGCACACAGACTTCTTCCCCTCCTTCTCCTCATCATCATTTTGTAGCTTCTCTAAGGACTCTCAACTGCAGATTGCCTCATCTCCCAGGCAGCTGTAACAACAGAAACTCAAGTTCTAATATCAATATCAAGTTGCAAATAGCAAACAGGGGAGAAGCAAATACTAGAGAGCGAATAAGACAGAGCTTTGTAATGAAGCACCCCTGCTCAAATTCTCTGATCTCATTTTTTTCCCCTTCTACCAGAATCAGGATGGAGGAAAGTTGGACTGTAATCCAGGGTCGAAATTTTACCCAAGTTCACAGTGTGTTAGAAGTTTCCTGCTTTAGGGCCAGCCAGATAGCTCAGCAGATTAAAGCACCTGCTTAGGCAGACACAGGCACAGAGGTTTCAATCTCCCAGTGTGCTGTGCCGGTCCACCCCTGGGGCATGCTGAGATAACGATTGAGACTGGGCGTGGTGGTGTGCAACTGTAATTCCAGTGCTTGCGAGGCTGAAAACAAGAGGATCATTATGAGTCTGATTTGTGTAATGGGACCCTGTAGACCCTGTACTAAATGCATTTTTTTTTAAATAGCAAGTTTTCTGTTTTGTCAGAACATTTATGTCTGGTCACTTAGCTTCTGTGGACCCATTCCTTTAGCTGATGGTACCAGAAAGGATTTCTAATTGAGAAGCATTAGAACCCAGGCTGGTGGGAAATCCTGTTCTGGCCTAAAAGTGTTGGGCAAAACCACGGACAGCAGAAGTTGGCCTGGGAGATACACTTCACAAATTCAGTGTGGGGCAGAACCAGCTTGCCATGGACCATCCACTCACACCATCTTCACTGAGCATGTCCATGACTACACACCTTTGCATCTCATCCCTGCCCCAACAATGGCCTAGCTGGCAGTTCCTCACAGACGTGGTCCCTTCACTTTGCAAAGCAAGAAAATAGAGGTCTTAGGAGGTTATAGAAAGGCCTGCACACACAAGCATGCCCAGGTGCATTAGTTCATTTGTTCACCTTAGTTTGCCCTTTCCTTACATATAAGAAAGGGGGGCTCAGGTAAGGTCTCTGTACTCTTCATGATCACAAAGGATATTAATGGAAGTAGCAAGCCTAGAACCTAGCAGCCCTACACTGCCTGACCCTTCTTGAGTCCTTGCCCAAGGCCCAGAGAAAGGGAGCAGTTGAGATCAAGCTCATGCTGAAAGAGAGAGGACAAGATCCAACTTCAGGATGCAGAGCTGGTCTCCGACACCCGGTTATCACCCATTCTGTCCTCCCTTCTCCCATCTCCCATCTTTCCATTTTTATACCTTTCCCAAGGTGCATATAAGTGCTAAAACCCTCCCACAGGGGCCTGCCCTCCTGCTCAGTGCACTGTGGTCCTAGAAGACTCAGTGCTCCCTTGTCCTTCCTTACCCCCACCATTCCCTGCCTCTCCCCTTACCACCAACACTGTGCCTAAGACCAAGTAAGTGGTTCGTTCAACAGAGAGAGCTTTCGCTCCAGTGGGCAGCAGTCTAGGTAAACAGATCGTAGCATGAGCAAGAAAAATGTCCTTGTGGTGTGCATGTTGGAACAGCCAGAAAAGATCACTGAATTATAATTCCAGAATGTGAGTGGTGTGAAGTTTGCTGTTCTTTGGAGTATAGAGCCAGGAGGTTTAAGCCAGGCTGGTAGTCAATGGAGGTTTCCAAAGCCAAGAAAGCTTCTCCAAGATATGCGACTGTGAAGCAAGCGCAGCTACCTCTGCCACAGAGCACAGCACCTGTGAGGCCGACCCCCTCTGGTCTGGTCGCATCTTCTGACTCAGCTGAGGTCCACTTCCCTCCTCAGTCTGGTTTTTCCTTCTACATTTACAGCTAGTTCCACAAAGTTTAATACCACTTTAATTTTGAGCAATATTGATTTTTACTTCCTGAAAGAGGTGAAACCCATTTGAGGGAAGGGACCGTAGCTTTTTTTAACTTTTCCTCTTGACACTAACAACACACTTCAGTTTATTTCCTTCTCCCAGGGATCATGACTTTTTCTGCAACCCCTTGATCACAGATGGTCGCTGTCCCTAAACTTCATGTTACTAGTGAGCAAAGTCATCTTATAAATCCTATGTTTTTTTTAATAAGGAAAGAGGTCACAGGGTGTCCTAGGGGTGCCTAGAAATACAGTGAGGCTAAAGGATGACGTGAAACACTGTCCCTTCATCACAATTGCTGCTGTGGTTGCCCCTCATTAACCACTGATGTCTTAAAATCTTTGTGTCTTAGTTACTCTTCTCTCATTGCTGGGACAAGTACTCAACACCCTAAATGAAGGAAGGAAAGGTTTATTTAGCTCACAGTTATTGGAGATTTCAGTCCATACTCAAGGCTGGCTCCAAGGCAGTTTGGCACATGGCAAAGGGTAGCAGTTCATGGCGGAACAATTGTAACAGAGGCAACTGACCAACCAGGGCAGCAGAGAACAACAAAGAGAGTCTGTCTCTCTGTCTCTATGTTACATTCAGGCTCTCCACCTCAGCCTATCCACCTCAGGCCACACCCATAACCCCAGCAGTACTCAGATCCATAATCCCGTCAGTACTAAAACACATAATCCCAGTGGATCATGAGTCAAGTCTCAAACTCTGGAAGTGCCTCTCCCACGATTGCATGAGGCTTTGGGGGAACAACTAGACACAAACCATAACACTACAAGAAAAGAAAAAAAAGTTAATTTTTTAAAACTTCTGAGGCTTTGCTATTTTTCTTTATGTGAATACTATAGGAATAAATTTGCAATATTTAGCATTTTCTCTATTTCCTTCTTCTTGGCTCATCCTGCAGAGAGCAGAACCACATGCAGAAGCTGCAGTGGTGACAGTTAGTGGTGGAGATGCTCGTTTCAACCCCCTACCCCTCAGTGCCTCTGCTGCTTCTGGATTTCACTCAACTCCTGGACTGCACTGCCCCACTGAATGTTGTGGCTCTAGCACATGAAATTAGGCAGTGGTCTCACTTCCTCTTCAATGTATCTGGGCTCCAACTCAAATACAAGCTTCAAATAAGAGTAAATTTTGTGTAAGCTTTTCCATATACTGTCCCACTTGCCAAAGATGGACTGTAATGGGAAACTGTAAAAGCTGGAGTCTGGAAAATTGAATACAGTAATAGATGACCACTCCTCCTCATGGTACAGCTCACAAAAGCAGACCCAACAGGGAGTCCACAGTGAGGACATCCCAGTTGCTATGGAAGACAGAAAGTGCCCTGCAGCACAGAGCCCAGTGCAGGACGTGAGAGTCGGCTCCCAACAAGCCAACCTGCCATGGGAAAGCCCAGCCCTTCCCAGGACACTGTGATGCTTGCAGATTTCCAGTCTTAAGTGCTAGACTGAATTCTCCAATTTAGAAGGTCATCTTCAGCCAGGGTTTTCGCTTGTTTGTTTGTTTTATATTTAGTGTAGGGAATATAGGGTCTACAGGGTTTCACTATGTAGATCGGACACATAGCGATTCTCCTGTTTTCAGCCTCCCAAGCACTGAGATTACAGGTACGTGCGTCACCACACCCAGTCTCCGTCACCGTCTCAGCACACCTCAGGGGCAGGATTGAATCCCCAGCCACTGCACTCTGCCTAAGCAAGCACATTAGTCCACTGAGCTATCTGGCCAGCCCAACACCAGGTTTTGCTGCCTGCCCTTTATAAGTAAATTTACCCAATCCATGGCCAAAAGAAATCTAAAACTAGGCTGATATTACATTTATGGGTCAAAAAAAGAACACGCAAAGTTCGGATAATGTTATAATAATCTCTGGAGTTTACTCCATTGATACCATGTTTAGATTTAGTCCATTTCCAAGTTCGATTTTGTTTTAATGGCAGCAATTTGATTATTGAAATTTTTTAACCTTGTAAAGAATAGCAAAAACTATTCCTCCATGAGGAAACAAAGCTTCTCATAAGTCTTCCCTAGGAACATGAGGGTTAGAGAAAAGAAACAGGTTGCTCCTAGCTAGCAGTTCCAAAAATACTGTAGCTAGACAGACAGGGACAGAGGGAGAGAAGGAGAAAGTGGGAGAGGGAGGAGGCAAGCGGGAGAGGGAGAGGTGGAGAAGGGGTAAGGGGAAGAGACACAGGCAGATAGAGAAGATTGAATTTGAAATGCAATTTTAAATGTCTTAACAAATCTATGGCGCTAAGATACAGGCATTTCCATGGCAGAAACGTAGAGTCTTAAGTTTTTCTTTTCTTTTAGGCTCTGAATTAATCAATAAAAAAAAGTCAGTCAGGCTTTGTTCCTTTCTGTAGTTTCACATTGGCAACTTGGGAGATTACAAGTAGACTCACGTTGTAAAAATTTATGATTTCTCTTTTTACTTCCACAAATAGCAAAAAGCTGTTTGTGGATCCCAAACACTTCAAAAATAAACTCTAGGGCTGACTGTATAACAAATCAACCACTAGCTGCTACCATTTGAATGTGGCAAGTGAAAAATGACACGTGTTAAAAATGCAAAATACATTCTGCATGTTCAATGATAAATATATCCGATGGATATACAGCATTAAATAGACATTAAAATTAATTTCACCTGTTTCTTTTCACACTATATAAATGTAGCTAGCAGGGAAAAAAAATCCATGTGGTTCCTATTTGATGCTATTGGACACAACTGACTCTAAGCACTAGCCCGGAAGACAGTGTGAGGATGGAGACTGGTGTGATCTCAGGCCACGCTGGAGTCCTCCAACCACGTGTAGTTTGTGGACACAGTGAGTGTTACAACAAAGAATTAAAATGGAGTAGCCAGTAAAAAAAAAAAAAAAGAGCTGTCTAGTCTGTACAGTCAGAGAAGACTTCTTTAAAGAAGCGACTCTGAAGATGACATTAAAGGATGGCAAGAGGGAGTTGGCCACACCAAGATAGGAAAGAGCTAGAGCAAAGCCCTCCAGGCTGCAGAGAGCTTAGTGTGCTGGAGGAGCATACTGGAACATACTAGCATGCTGGAGGTCAGTGCAGGTCAAGAGTAGCAGAAAGAGGGGGCAGCAGAGTCCGACATGAAGGCAAGGACCGTGGTGGGCAGAGCTCAGAAACCAGGGAATGGTGTTCAGATTCTACCTGTGGTGTAACACAACAGGCTCTAGAGTGGAGGCACTAGAACAGAGGCCCAAGCTGATTCTTGTATTGTAAAAACTGCCCTTGCCACCGCAGAGTGAGATGGTCAATTGCCAGGAGGACAGGAGAACCTGGTACGCTGGCACAAGAGTCCCGGACAAGACATCTGGTAGTGGTGGGAGGTCACGGCAGACAAGAGCAAACTGCATGAAATGGCTAGATTCTGCCAGTACTGTGGCGAGAAACCAAGGCGAAAACTCAGACTGCCTCTCTGCCTCCTTCTCCTCCTGAAGTGTCTTTCTCCAAATACTCTTTCCTGGAATATCTAATTCATTTCATAATAATACAGAGAAAACAGAATGAAACTCACAGATTGTCATGGTTTATCACCCTGTTTTCTTTGTTAATATGCCATTCTCTCTTAATTGTTTCTGTCGACCTTTAGAAACATATTCATGATAAATAATGAAGCTTTGGCATGTTCCAAAATGGCTTCAGTTCCAAAATTGCTTTCAGTCCCATTTTGGTTACAGAAAGATGAGCTGTTAGCAAATTCGTTTGACCTGCTATTTTCTGAAAACCAAAAAAGTAGAAAGTTTTGATAATAGGCCAATTATCAGCTAATGTACCAAGCATCCTGAGGCATGGCATGGGGGAGACACTCCGTAGGAGGGGGCTAAAGAAGAAAATTGCATTCAAGAACAAGATGATGTGCTATAAAATGATTGCTTGCTGGGGAGAGTATGATACCGAAAGAGAGAGAGAGAGAGAGAGAGAGAGAGACAGACAGACAGAGAGACAGAGAGAGACAGAGACAGAGAGACAGAGAGACAGAGACAGAGAGAGATCTCAGGCAGAAGGGCAAGCTGGATGCCAGGGGTGATCTGCAAAGACTTCAGAATGGCCAAGACTGAAGCTTTTCTTTAGAGGAAGTGCTCAGGCTTGGGTTAAACAAAGAAGACAGGGAGGACATGGATCAAAACAGGTTGCTAATCAGCAAAAGTTTACGTATGCGCGCATGTGGCAGCGCAGCTCCATCTCCAGCCAGGGAGCTTATTCTCTTGGCGGGTGCACTGAGCTTCTCGTTAATACTGAAGGGCAATAAATGCTCTCATTGCCCAGGAATGAGAGAAGGCCTCGCCCTTCTTCTCTTAGCGGCACAGCCCGTGCTTCTGTCCCGGGAACAGAGGGGATCAGTGTGGCAGCAGGTGGGGTGAGGCACATCTGCATGCACTCCACACCCACCTCTCTCTGACACGAGGGAATTTTCACTCCTTCGCATCCATGCACCGAACACCGGCCGAGTCCTTCAGGCTCCCGCTGCCTGCCCACACAAGTTGTGTTTTATGGAACGTTTACACTACAGCTGTTCATAGGTGTCAAATAAGTTTGGCAAATGATGCGCTTCACAATGCAAAGCATTTTTGTTTTCCATGCAGATCTTTAAAGATGCTTTGAGAAACTGATGTGCATTAGGCATCTTCAGAGGGAGGGTGTGTTACACAATATTTCCTACACTTATAAACTGCTGGTCTGTTTCATAGTGCATCATTTGGGACTGATGTTCTATGGACGGTACTTCGGGAAATGCTGAGCCAAGCAGCATTTCTTCTGGGGCTCTCCATAATTGATCAGACGTCCCCCGCGCCCCCGCCTTGTAGGACTCCTGCACAAAGCAAACTTCCCCTGGGACTTGTTTCCACCTACATGCCTTCCACATTCCCACCACTGGACCAGTGCTAATACCACCCCCAGGCTCAAATTATCAGGCCCTCATCTCTGCTCTCATTGTAACTCAGCCTACTTTCTCTAGAAAGCTCAAGTGTCCCTTCCAGGACTTGCAGATGTCATCTGCCCTGCAGTATTGTAGCACAGCTTTATCACACACACACACACACACACACACACACACACAGTTGGCATTTAACAGTTGGTATCTCCGCCTTTCTATTTCTAATGCCTGGTACATGGTAAATATGAAATAAATTCTCTGTTAAGCAAGGGGAGAGTAGAAAAAAAGTAGAAGGAGCACTGAGCAGAAAAGAAGAGAGGAGAGAAAAGCAGGCAGTGTTTTCCTGAGCATAGGTAGAGGCAAAACCCAGGCAAAGCAGCCTTGACTGTTTTATAGACAAAAGACCCATGAGGTTTTTCTTTAGGATCAACCAAGACAGCTCTCAGAGAGCAGGCTGGGTCTCAGGCCATACTTTGTGGAAAGTCAGTGTCCAGTTGTAGGTCTTCAGATCCGAGTGGTGAGGCCTAAGGGCAAGACACACTGGCTGTTCACCTAACCAGTGCTTCATGACCAAACAAATGTGTATGGCATATGCATCTATTTCTTTGTTGCTTTACAAGCAGCATCCTACAGGGTATAATGCTACCAAAAGTTAGCATTAACAGTCTGCAAAGTACATATGGATAATCATAGATCTCCCACAGCCAGAGGCCCACCTCCAGTCAGTGCCTGACTCTCACAGAGAAGAGTCCAAAGCCCAAAGAGCAGCCTGAGCCCAGGGCACTCTCTGTGGGGGCTGCTGGAAACTTTCCTTCTTGGGGCTGGGAGTCTAATCTATTCTCAGTCAAATGGCCAGTAGCTGGAAGACCCAGAAATATTTTTACATCTGACTTGTACTTCTACCACACAAATGCAAACTCATTTTCCTCACAGGACCAGACCTTCTGTTCTTCCTATACATTCAGAAAATGTCAAACAAAATGGCCCACATTATCAACAAGGTTAAGCAGATATCTCCCACAGAACCCCTTCTTGGGACAAGGTCAGTCCATTTCCACTCATTTAGATTCTGTTGTTCATCAAGATTCCACCCTGGGAAAGCTCATCGTATGGCAGCACAGCCTGGTGGGTCACCAGACTCCCATCTCCAACACTCCGTTAAGCTCCCAGATGTGTTCCTTTCATGCTTGTTCATAGGTTCCACTTTGGAGCATCAGTCTCTCAAACATGGTTCAAGGAAAGATTCAGGGCCTGGGCACCAGGAGCCCTGGGTTGTAGTCAACATTCTCTTTGACTTTTATAAGCTGCAAGCACATGACCATGTCCTTGGTGCCAACACTGAATAGGGTTTTGCAGAGTGTGGACAAAAGACCTCCTGGTTCTCCCTATTACCCACCCCTGCTACCCACAATCAGACATGCATAGCCAGGGCAGGACTGAAACCAGAGAAGAAAGAGCAGCACCACCTTCAACTCCCATAAGAAAACAAGTGCCAGGTGTGGTTAGAGCCCTCCTAGGACAGCATCCGTGGGCCATGCAAGGGGAGGGAAAGAAAGCAAGGCTGGTACCCCCAGGTTCAGAGAGATGAAGCCCTTCCTACCCCACAGTTCCTTTGCTCCCAGCCCTTGCAGTGTTGTAGCCTTTCCTTGTGAGCACTGGTACCTACTTTATAGGACAAGATTTCCGGCACAGTCAACACAAAATCAGTTTGCCACATTCCTGCTAGATTTTACCCATTCAGAAACACTTTTCTCCTGCCCCAGATAGTACATATGGCAGGCCCTGTAGCTGTTTAGCCTACTCAAGTTACCACAGGTCCAACTTCAAAAGCATAATCTGAATTCAGTGTTTTTAAAAAATCAGTACAATATATGAATCAAAGCAGGGGTGGGTGAGCAGAGACTCCTCCTTGAACCAGGCTCCTGGCAGCGAGCTGGCTGTGCTCTGTGGGCCCAGCCATACGGGAGCCAACTTTCCTTCCTTTGGAGATCCCCACTCTTTGGCAATTCCTTTGGGATCTCTTATATTCTCCTTGGCATGAGCAACTGTTTTCTTATTCCCACTATTTTTGTGACTGCTTCCATGGTCTCTGGGTCTAGCAGTCACCCCTACTTTTTGCTGCTAAAGTCCTTCTGTCTTGTTGAATGGCCTCTCAGATAGACCCACGGAGAGGCCCTGTCTGGTGTCTCTTCTGCATGGTCCACACCTAGACCACTAGAGCTGCCCTTTGAGCCCAAAATTGGCCAGCTCCTTTGTAGCCATCCCTATCTGCCGCCACAGGCTGCCCATCCCCTCAGACATCTGTGCACACATCTTCAGGGGACTCGTTCACAAGCTCTCCTCCTAGCCCCATGGAGATAGCCCTCCTGGTCAAGGGGAACCCACTAACCTCTTCCTGACCGGCTGGAGACACACAGCACACACAACTCTGCCTCCCACGTACCCCTGAACAGACCCTGCCCCCTGCCTGGCCCCTTTGTCAGCCTTCGTCTGGTCCAAGCCTCACAAAGGCCGTTTGCAGAGGAGCTCTCCACTGGTCAGTCAGGCATCTCATTAGAATCTCTTGGACCACTCAGCCTAGTCAAAACCTCCTTCTTAACTTTCACTGCACACTTATCTCAGATTTTAATTAGCTTACCTAGCTAATTAAAGCCAGGCTTCCTCTGACTTATTCACCACCATGTCCCGATATATGAGAGGCACTCATTGAATAATTGTTGAATTGATAAATTCACTGCTATGTGACTCATTGTCCTCTTCCTGAGTCTGCTGCAGGCTTTAGGGGTAGAGACTGAGATCATTTTTCTTTGTGTGCTCCCCAGGGTCTGGTAGACTGCCAGCCCAATGTAAGTATTTAGAAAATAGTTTGTGATGCACGAATGAACCTGGGCAACAGACCATATTTCTCTTGTGATTCATGGAGGCAGGATTCAAGATAGCGTCACTGGCCCAAAGGATCTCTCCCACCCCTTTTCCAATTCTTCACCTGGCAAGGTGCTTAAAACTCTGCCAGTCTCAGGTTCTCTGAACACCAAAATCTCCCCTGAGTAAGAGAGCCACGAGCCATTTATACCTAAGGAGGCTATGGGATGCGAAGGAAAAACAGGAAGAAGTGGCAGAGTCTGAGGGGAACTAAGAGGGAGCCCCAGCAAGCCAGGGAATGGAGGCTGCGGTCTGGGCCACTGGGGAAGGTTGACCAAGACAAAGGCATGTACTGGGAGATGAAAAGAAAACTGAAGAAAAGACCACTTTTTTTAATTACCTGTATCACCTCCTCCTCCCCATAATTTTTAAGAAACAGTTAATGTTTAGACCTAAAAGAAACCCTGAGTATTATCAGTCTCTGGTTTTTCAAATACTTTTGATTCAAAATCAAATCCTTATTTAAATGACATCTTGGGCTGGTAAGATAGCTCAGCAGACTGAGTGCCTGCATAGGCAAGCGCAAGAACTGGGCTTGATCCCCAGCACTATATGTTGCACCAGCCTGCTCCCAGGCATGCTGAGCCAGCCACCTAGACCAGACATAGTGGCACATACCTGTAATCCCAGCACTGGGGAGGTTGGAAATAGAAGGATCACTAAGAGCTGCGGAGTAAAACTCTGTACCAGATACATGATAAAAATAAATAAAATAAATGAAATTTTACCAGAAGCCCAGTATGAGAATCAAATAAGCAGAGATGATCCAGTTCTAGGTGGGTATAGGTAGTGCGTACATATGTACACGCACACATACACACACATCAACATACACAGCCATACCTACATATGGATATAGACCTATTAACATGCACTCATCTATGTAATATACATATGCAAACATATACATAAGTACGTGCATGGAGACACACATATACACATACATGTGGACACCCACAGGGCACACCTTTATCCCACAGCAGTCTCCAGACCTCCCCCTCAGAGTCTCTTAAGTTTTCATGAAACAGTCTATCCAAACACAATGAAGTACTCATGGCCTCCTCAGCCACCCCCACATCTAAGACACTGGGCTCCTGAAGTCAGAAAGTACTGGACATCAGACACTTCTCCTTCCTCTCCTGATTAAGGTCCTTGTTGCTTGCTAAACACTTCATCTTTTCAGTAAACACTTGCTAAATGAAAGAAAGAGCCCTTTCATGGAGCCACTGAAGATGTCCTCCTGGGCTTAATGCTACCAACAAACATTTACTTAGTGCTTGCTATATCCTTGACACTGTATTTGGCACTCAGAACAAATGGCCATTGTCATTGCTACCCAAATCAGTGCTCCTGTGGTGCCACTGTTCAACCTTCTCTGAGCCATCTAAATTACAATTTGATATCCAACCCACATCTTACCATCTTTTCCCAAAATGTGCTTTGAGACACTGTGTGAAATGATTTGCTGATAAAATGCATTTGTCCCCGTTCCCTCTCTACCAATCTTGTAGGACTTGCAGAAAAAATGAGGTTTGGCACAGTTTGCTCTCTGCAAACCTTTGCTCTCAGAGATGACCGCTGTTTCCTGTCTTTGGAACTCAGAAGCCATCTGTTTAATAATCTGCCTTAGCTCCTTGCCAAGGACTGACGTGGATCTCTCCAGTCAGCAGTTCCCACCAAAAATGCTGAGGGCCTCAGGGCCTCCCATCCTTTTGCTAGCCAGTGTCCAGGTCACAGAAATGACTACTTCATCACTGGCCCCTAAGCTTTATCCAAGGGGATGGGCTGCTCACCCACTGAGATCATACTGTGAGGCTGGGCGGCTTCCATTTAGTTAATTAGCCACACCCATGCATACCTAGGAGTGCAAGAATAGAGACCTGAGCATAACGCAGGACTAGGTCTGCAACCTTGCCCACCCCACCTGAGCTCATGGGAGAACTGTGAACCTTAAATGTAATGTGGAGCGTGAAGGGCTCAGCAGTATCTGGCACCATGGCGCCTTTCACATGCTTGTGATCACAAGAAAATTACCTCACTGATCTCTTCTGTGAGGCAAATGGAGAAGTCCTGAGAGCATGTCCCTTTCCAGCCAACCGAAGGGTGGATTCACTGCCCCAAGTCAGGCCAAAGTCCTGGAAGACTGGCCCCAGGGTGCTTCTAGAAGAAGCTACAGGTTATCCAGAATCTTCAGGGTTTTCCCCCACCCCAGAGAACTCAGCACAAACTGTTAGGTGGGTGCTAAGTGCTCACTTCTACAGCATATACAGATGGTCTGCTAAGTTTCTGAAGAAGACAGAAGCTGGTGGGAGGGCCCTGAGAAGAACAATGTGGGCCCAGGAGGCAAAACTTATTCTTCCACTCCTGTGTGCAGACCACACAGATCCCACCCCATGCATTTGTTGGTTAAATTTAAACTGGAAAGACTGTGCCTCACTGGGTTTTAGATGTTCTGGGTCATTTTGTATACACAGTCCTGGGGAGTGAACCTAGGACCTTGGCCTGCATCCCCAGTCCTTTTATGTTTTTTGTTTGTTTGTTTTTTTAGATAGTGTCTCACAAAGTTGCCCAGACTCATCTCAAACTTGTGATCTTGCCTCAGTCTCCCAGAGTGCTGGCAATTTCTTTTTAAAATACTTGAGCTGAAGGCAATAGTACTAAGCAATATCTGGAAGTTCTATTTTTCAGTTCTGGGAGTAAAAAGAAAAGGCAAGTTCTGAAACCCTTTTATATTCTCGTACTAATGATAGATAAGTCAATGACAATCTGAAAATAGTTGATCCAGTGCACCATAGTCATGGTTTTAAACTGCTTGGAAAATTCAGGGAAACTCAGCTCTGCTCACTGTATGATAGATAATGACATACTAGGTTCGAAGCAAAAAGCTGTTAGGAAGATCTCCCCCAAAGGACAATGGAGTGGCCAGGCTGTTTTTTTAATAATAATGTATTGCCTTCCAATGAGCCTGAGCTGTTCCAGGAGGGGTAATACTTCCTGCTTTAACATTGACCAACTTTCAGCAGGAGGTAGAAATCACACTGGGAACAAAACAAAACCACTACATCCAGGAACCCAGCGTCAGAAGGTGAAACCCAGCCCAGAGCATCTGGCTGCTGTAACTTATAGCATTGATAAAAGGCTTACAGAAAGCCAAAGACCTATTAAATATCCCTGCCCCACCTAGACTTGCCATTTAATTGGGTGGGGGCCTCAAGGCAGAAGGAATATAACCCATGCCAAAGGCTGGAGTGACTTTGGTCTGAGAGGCCTAGGTCCAGTGAAAACAAGCCAGGAGCCTTAATAGCTGCTGTGTTTTGACATCGAGAAACATTTGGAGTTCTGCTGACAGCTATGATATAGAGACTTATTTAATAGATGTAGTTTCGTGGGCTTCATGCTTGAAAGAATCAAACCACAGGAAGACCCAGCATCACCACTTCCACATCCACCATGGACAGACATTTTCTCCCAGATCCAGACTCACTGGGAAGCATTCACCAGCCCTCCTCAGGGTTCAGGTGGTCCCACTGTTAATCTGGAATTCATGCAAAGCAGGCATAAGCAAAATGGACTGCAGGCCATGGATATGATCAAAAAAACTTTTTTAGGCATAAGTACCTTTGCAACCTACCTGCCAGTTTCCTAAGACAAGGAAAGATTGTCCCTTTGAATTAAGGCCCTTAAATTAGGTAACATCCTTATGTCCAGTGGAGGAAAAAGCATGCCTGCACAAACACACACACACACACACACACACACACACACACACACACACATACCCCAATGTTGAAAATTAAGATATCTGTACCTGCTAACCAATTGGATATAAAGGAGTCTCAATCTATTGTTCATGCACTACTTTTGATATTACTAATTGGGTTATTTACCATGGGCCGAGTCTTTGTGTATCATAAACTTCCTGTCTATGAGAATAGGAAGTTCTCTTTTGAAGAGAACTTTTGAGTCAATATTAAAGTGATGGTTTCCCTTAGTTGTCCCAGTTCAGTAGCTGCAGGACAGGCCAACAGGTGTGGAGTCACCTAAGAGAGAGGCACTCACCACCGAGGGTGGCCTGAGGACCAGTTGTTTTCCTTGGTGATCCTTATAGTTTAGAATGCTCAAACCAACTCAGGAGCACTTCTTCAACTGATTCTCCCTACTTAAGTGCCAGACACAGTTTCAAATCCTAACTACCATCTTGTTTATCAAAGACTTATCCAAACATCCAGTTCTTACCCAGCTCATCCAATCCTCTTAGCACTCTGGTAGTATGTACCCAAGTATCAGGCACCTTCCAGCCATAATTCACCAGTGCATCTATTACAAAATACCCATGACCAGCTGAGGCAGGCACCACCCACCATCCAGAGCCACGTTGGCCACAGACCCTTCCACTATCAGCCAGTACCTTTGGCCTATCATGTGGAATGTTTCCATAGCCATCTTCCTACCTCCTTTGTAGTTTTACTTGTGCTTTTTCTGAATAGGCTTTTAGCTGCTGAAAACCAAAGTCATAGACTGTGAAGAATTTTTCACTGGATAGAAATGGTCTTTAACTTACACGATATCATCTGCATTTTATTAAACTCACAGAGTTGGAGCTGTGATTAGAAGAAATGGGAAGCCAACTAACCTGGAGGTTACACTACAATGATCTTGTGCCATGTATTATCCTTGTCTTGAGTCTCTGAAATAGATCATCATTACCTGAAATATAAAGGGTGATTTTAGTTAAAATATACTGGGTACACCATTCATGAGAACCATTTCATAACGTGGCTGGTCACACCAGGGTGCTGAAGCTTACTTCCGCTTCTCTTCCCACCTTCACTCCTGCAGCCCCGCTCTCCGAGGTCACTCACTTGCAAACTTGCCATTATTAAAAACCATTTTCTAATCTTGTGGCCCATTCTTTTTTGTCTAGTGATCCCCAAGGGTTTTGGACTCAGAGCCTTGATATAGAAATTTTCATTTAGTTCATAGTTCATGATTTTTTTTTTCTTTACCCAGGGATTGAGTATGATGGACTAATGTTTTTGGCAGACAGGCTCAAGAATCAAACCCTTGGGACTGATGAGATAGCTCAGCTGACTAAAGCACCTGCTTAGGCAAGCTTAGGCAAGCACAGGGACTGCAGTTCAATCCCCAGCCACACCAGCCCCAGGGTGGGCTGAGCCAGCCACAGAGTCTGAGCATAGTGGCATATGCCTATAATCCCAGCGCTAGGGAGGCTGAAAACAGGAGGATCACTATGAGTCCAAGCTACATAGTGAGACCTTATAACAATCAAATACAATTTAAAAAAAAAAAAAAAGAATCAAACCCTTAAATGAACAAAACAATGGGAACTTGAAAAACCAGTGTTCCATGTTCCTTCAATGGTCTTGAGTGGACAGTGATGTGATTCTAGATGCTCTGAGCAACAGAACCTTCCTTCACTGTATCCATCTGTCCCCACCGCAAGGCTGTACTTATTTATTCTCTATAATCACTCTCTAGCCACAAACAAATAATGCAAGAAAGCATTCTTTTCTCCCAGAGACAGCTTAGGCAATTACTGTAGTAACAACAGAATATCTGCTGGCCATGAACTTGAAGTTGTTGGACATTGTCCAACTTCCTCATTAGGAAGGAGGTGACAAGTGAGGGACTGGAGGAAGAGGCATCACTATCAAGGCTCCCTTGGACTTCTACATAGACTTGTGCTTCAGCCTCAACATATCAAGATGATAAATTGAAAGGACTGTCCTATTCATAAGGAAGAACTGTGCTCTACAACAGTGAGACTCTGTCATTTGTGGGCTATAAACCACTTTTTCATAGACCAAAACCTTCTGTGAGATGGCATTTTACCTAAGTTATAATTTCATGGTCACTTTTTTATAACCAATGCTTTTCATGCTCTTTAATATACATTCAGATACAAAGTAGAAGGGGCATCCTTTTACCTAGTTAAAGGAAACCTGCCTTTGTCATTTGCCTTCAGAAGGAACCCCTCTATGGCCCTCATAAGCCTTGGGAGGGGCATGTGGTTCTAGTAGGGAGCAAGAAGGAAAAGGTTTTCCTCCAGCTGGCATCAGCTCTATTCAGATGGCTCTAGGGAGCATAACAGGTTATAAGATGTCCCAGGACTTCAAACCACTTCAGGGGTACGTGAATAGGGAGAAAATCTGTCCAGTCTCATATGATCAGCAAGTGGACATTAGCAGACCAGCAGACACACCATGCATGCCTCAGCTCAGTCCCTCTTTTTAGATGACATGATAAGCATCTTCTCTTTGGGCATCTACTTGATTTCCTTTCCAAACTCACCACTATCTTCCTCCCTCTGTCTTTCCTCTTTCATCTGGCAAGTTTTGCCCTCTGCTAACTTACCAACCTACAGATAATGAAAATTTTACATAGAGTACAAAGAAGGGTACCTTGAGAGGATAGCAAAGCAACTCAAGAGTGCTTCCTTGAGCTCTACCAAGACTGGCCTAAGGAGGAAGTCGTCTTTGACACTTAGTTCAAAGAAAAGCCAATACTTCATGAAGTGACATCACCATCACTATCATCATCACCACCACCACCGATATGACAATAAACAGCTTTAAATTTTCAGGATATTTACAGAGAGGAAAAAATGTTTCAATATTTTTGCTATGTCTTGCATCCTTTGCATCAGAAGAATCTGAAAATCATGGCTTGGGAAATGTAAACTGCCCAAAGAAGGAAATGGCTAAAATTTTAACTGATTTGTTTAATCTCAGAAATAGATATTGGGCCAGGCAGATAGCTCAAGGGCATAAATGCCTGCCTGCAAGTACAAGATCCTGAGTTCCATCCCCAGTACAACACACACACACACACACACACACACACACACACACACACACACACACACACATACACACACACAGGAAAAGAGAGAGTGTGTGTATCAGTAAATTTCAATTGAACCTAAGCACTGGGCAAAAGCCATATACATCTATTCATTTTCTTTGAACCTCAAAATTTGCCATGTAAACTATTATCTCTCCCTGGTCCTACTGATGCCCACATTAAAAAATATTTATTGCAACAATATATAGTGGCAGTTAAAGTGATTTTTAAGAAAGGAGTATGTCAAAAACCTTTGAAAAATGACGTGTATTCATAAGGATTACAAGCTATCTCTGACATGAACAAGCTAAGATAAGCCAATCAGGATCTCCACAGAAGGCATTTCCAAGTCTAGGAACTTTGGGAATTTTCATTTTATTCCAAAGCTACTGCCCCTGGCTTTTGGCAATTTGTGTCTGATAATTACTTCCCAGATTCACCTAAGAAGTGACCATCCACCTCCATGAAAGCAGTAGGTTAAGTTGGTTTTTGATTGGCTAAAGATTATGTCACCACTCTTTGAAAGTGATCACAAAGCAACCCACACAGTAATTGGCCACAGTTGTTCTGTACTTGTGAAGAATGCAGGGGTGTGTTCTTTCACTGATTTTACTTTATCACCTTTTCCTTTCAATTGCTCTCCCTGTCTCACCCCAACCTCTACGATACTGGTAAATGTCCTCCTTCAAACTTGCAAAATATGGGCTTGCATCCATACCTGTGAAGAGCAAGTGCCCATCATGGGCCATGGCTCAGGTGCTCTGCATGAGAACACGAAGGGCTGCAAGCGCTCTGGTACAGCCTTGCAGAAAATCCTCAGACACACGTGTCTCCTGGTTCACACCTGGCAGCTGCTCCTCCATAGCAGAGCATATCATCTGCAGCTCCTGGAAGCTTTGAAAATATTTTCCTCCGAAAATATTTTCCTCTGAAAATGTCACAAGAAACAAAGGAGTTTAACTCTCTTTTATGACAATGGCCCTAAAAATGTTTAAAGCTTTACAGCGCTTTAAACATTATATACCACGTGAAGAAAAATTAAACAAGTTTCTCCCAGGTTCCCTGTACAAATGTAGGGAGATGAGCCCCAGGTAAGAAGACATCTGGGGAGATCTTTAGTGCCACATTCCCTGTGCTCTGTGATTCCCCAGCCCAGGCTAATGAGCTCACATGCTAACTTCCTAGCCAATGCAGTCCTAGAGCTCTCTGCCTGCCTTCGCATCACTCAGTCACCATGAACTCTTAACTATTCCATGCCCCTTTCTCTGTGCTATCACTATTCCCCAAATTTAACAGCCCTGGAAGTCCTTCCTCTGGCCTCAGTAGGACAGATAATTGTTCTGAATGATACATAGACTATTGGTGCCTATGTCCACCAAGTTGCCCTTCTGTCTAACATTTTGGCATCTAAAATAGTCCTCCATGAGATGCCCACAGAGGACCTCTAATGTTGAGAACATCAGATGATGAGGTAGTCAGGACCTTGTGAGTAGGGGGTAGAAAGAGGATGTCTCCTAGCATGGAAGCTTTAGGGTCCAACTGACTTCACTCCAAGACATTGACCTCATAGGCAGTAGGGAGACAAGGAAAAAGGACAAAGGGAGGCATTGAGAAAGAGTAAGGCAGGCAGAGAAAACATACCAGCTCCCTCTTCACTTACACCACATGATTCTTCAACCCATCCAGGCTCACTATTTATTGAACACTTAGCAAGTGTCTCATGCCTTTTATTTTAAACAGTGCTGGGTATTGGACCCAGAGCCTTGTACATGCTAGGCTAACACTACACTGCTGAGCTATTCCACCAGCCTCTCAGGCTATTCTAGAAGCTTCCTTCAGGTCAAATAATATGACAAAGTCAAATAAAAAGGCTGAGAAATATGAAAGGACCACGTGGAAATGGAGCTATCCACATAGAAGACACAGTATATTGTCACTGCTGTTAGACTTCTTACTCATAATGCAACTAGAGAATCAGAACAAGCTTTTCCAGATCATGGTGTCTTCCTATGCTACCTCACAGCTGCATCCCCCTGACCGGTGGTGGATCTTCTTCTCAGCGAACTAAGAGGGAAGCAGTAGCCATGGCACTGAGAGGGGGAGTGGGCCAAACCACTAACACGCCCACTCATTGCAAGATCTTTGGAGGCTAAACAAAGATCCCTCTTACTAAGCATGAGGTCACCTTTCTTCTTCCTGGACTGCCTGGCTGCACAGGGTTATTTGGGTTCACACCAGGAATGATCGCTGGGAGCACAGCCTGGGAGGCCCAGCAAGGGTCTGTCATCACTGGGGCCTGGTGAAAGGCCAGCCAGCTGAGGAAGGACATGGGACAGTCCAAGAAGCCAGGGAACAAACAGAGGTCAAGCTAGCCTCCGAAACTTCACAGTGCATAGCAACAGGAGGGGAAGCTAGGAGCTAAAGCAGTAGTCAGAAAATAATGCTGAAATCCAGGAGCAGCAACGTAAGCAGTGAGTGGAGGCCCAAGTCCAGAGAGACACCCAGAGACACTCTTCAACCATCCTGGTAAGAGCTCATAAAACCAGCAAGGACTATGTAAGCAGAAAGAACTAAAGTATGATACTAATGTCAAACATAGTGTCTCAAAGTGGAAGTCTCTTCTGAGCCCACCTTTAATAAGAAATAAAATTATTTCTAACTGGAAAAAAGCTTTACTTTTACACTTTCTCTCTTTTGAAAGTATGTAACCTTTTGTTTAAAGATTCTTCTTATGCTCTTATTAAATGAGTATACTAAGCCATTTCTTTCCAGATCATACAGAACAATCTAAAAGAAGTGTCGTGAAGACTAAGTTAGTGAGGTATTTCTTAAACCATGGGGATGAAGCATTTTCATACTGGGTCAGAGTCTCATTTAGGTCCAACTGTACATAGTTACATAATTATGAAGAGTACTAGGGTTCAGTGGAGGCCTGAAAACAATTTTGAGGTTGAGCAATTTAAATGAATGCTTTTTATTCCAGAAAGAATCCCACATTTTAAGTGCTATACATTTTCCATTTTTCGGATTGACCAATTGCAAACATCAGCCATGATAGTTCAGGGCTTTGATTTCTGCATTCCTTAATTTTGGTGTGAGGAGCATTCTGGTAGGGCCATACCAAACCTTCCCTGAAAGATCAACAAATCCAGGAAACATTTAAAGGGTCCCCCAAGGATGACTGTGTCAGGGACCGGCTATTGAAAGTCAAAGTAGCTGGACAAATAATTGGTTAAAAGTATCAGGTGCCCCAGTGCCCACTCCAAAAGTGTCAGCAGAATGGCCTAGCATTCCCAGTGCCCAGCATTAGGGCCACTGTTTCTTTATAATTATTTACTTATTTATTTGGTACAAGGCCTTGCTATGCAGCTGTCACACAAAGTGATCCTCCTCTTTTCCTCCCCAGTGCTGGGATTACAGGCGTGCACCACCAAGCCTGGTTTCGAGGCCAGCACAGCATGCCCCATGTTCCAGGGCCAACATGGCACTCAGTACTGGGGATGGAACCTGGGTCCTTGTGCTTGCCAGGCAGGCACTTAGACCACTGAGCTATCACTCCATCCCTGGGACACTCTTTCAGAATAAAACATCATTTTTAAGAGGTTCATTTCTTGAGTTACATTATTTCTGTTAGAGGATCAGCTAATCTGTCAAAATCCAAAAGTAGCATAAATGTAAATAAGTTACAACTTCTTTCATGAGTAGCCTTCTGGGAGTCAGCTGCCCCAGGTTAGTGTGGTGGTTCCTCACTACCAGGAGCCTGGACTGCTTCTGTCTTACTTCTCCACCACTTCGAGAGAAGTCCTCGTCTGCATAGTTCAAGACTATAAAATAAGGATACACTTCCTCCCTTTAAGGCAGAGCCTAGAATCAAATGTATCACCTCTGCTCACTTCCAGATTGTAGATTATGGCCACAGTTTGATGCAAGAAGCCATACCCGTGTGCAGTTCATGCACCAACAGTCAGGTTTTCAGCACCTTTTATTGCCTCTTGAATCATCTTATACAAGAGAGGCTGGGCAATTTAGTCCTTACTAGGTGGTCAAATGCCCAGGGAGTTTGGGTTTCACTACTAAAGAAAGTAGAAACAGATACAAGAGACAATTATCCACCTCATTCCCGACATACTTTTTTTTTTTTTTTTTTTTTTTCTGTCTTTTTGAGACAAGGTCTTGCTATACAGTTCAGGCTGGCCTCAAACTTACTTTTGTAGCCCAGGCTGGTCTCGATCTCGCACTGAACCTCCTGCCTCAGCCTCCCACCCAGTATACTTTTGTATCTATGAAAAGATAAAACCTATTAAGAAATAAAACACTATAGTACCTCCAGCTCATGAGTCTGATTAGAAGTTTACTGCTTAGAAAGTACAGAGAAGAACCATCATGGGAGGAACAAGAACAAGTAAGTTTAGACTGCAAGGAGGGATAGGGGATCCCAGGGCCCTTCTCCAGGAAGGTTGCCTAGAGGGTACTGGAGTTCTGAGGAAAGGAGAAAAGGCATGGAAAGCTGGAAGGGAATGATGGGAACCAAGAAGTGTTGGGACCCAAAGCAAATTCTCCAAAGTATCGTATGACTGTGGCCAACTCTACATGACTGTGCTTCTTGATTCATTCTGCCCTAGATGCACTGCAGTCTAAAAGCACACACTCCTTAAGAGACTATACAGTTTGAGCAGGCCTGGATTTCAGCTCTACTTTTTCACTCAACAAGATGCTAGGCTATTCCCTTTGCCTTTCCAAGCCTGTGTCTGCCGGGATAATAATATTAGCCAACAGACTATTGGAAGGACAAAGGAGATGGTGTATATCAAGCAGCTAGTAACAAGCATGGCAGAGTGGAGGGGCTCAGTGACTGGTCTGTGTCATTAGTATGAAACTTGCTATGCTTGTATCAAGCAACAATGCTCTAGATGATTATATGTGAGCAAGGAGCTTGGCCAGTGTCATGGGATGGACAAGCAGTACCTAGGAGAGGTGCTGGGAATCCAGTGGAGCATACCCTCCAGGGTGCCTGTCTCAGGCTGCTCATGCTGCCCTAATAAATATTATAGCCTGAGTGGGGTAAACAATGGACTTTTATTTTCTTACAGCCTTGGAGGCTGGCAACCCAAGCCCAGCATGCTGGGATGGTGGGCTTCTTCTGGTGAGGCCTCTCTTCTAGTCTGTGTATGCACACTGCCCTTCCTCCATAGGTACAGGAGGAGCAAGACACCAAGCCCATCCACCCACCCAGAGTCCATGAAGACTCTGCCTGGGGGCCTCACCTAACCCCATCTCTGTGGACTTTGGGGTTTGAGCATATAAATTTGAGGGAATAACGAAGCCATCCACCAGTGATAATATAGAATTCACAAAAGCAAAATAAAATTGTTCCTTTTTCAGTTAGGGTTATTTCCACTTTAAGGAAAGTGTTTTGCCAGCTCCAGGTATAGGGAAGAACTCAACCTGAAGATGGTGTAGCTCACATTGTTAAAAAGAAGAAAACAAACCTTCTCCATGACTTATACATGGGGTGCGATGAGACTTGAGCTATATACCAGATGAACAAATAATTTCATAATTTTACATTTTTATATCCAAGCTAAATAATGCTCTTGGCCAGGCAGTCTTAGGCAGTTTATCTTCTGGCACCAACTTTTTAAGGCAGATACCTCAACATAAATAAAATAATAAATAGAAAGGCTACACTCTGATAGTTCTAAGCAGTTAGACTCACTTAATGGGAGACATGGATAAGCACAGGAAAACATATCCTCCAGATTGCTAACAGGGAGAGGCAGAAAGGAAGAGTGAATAAAATTAGCCTATCCTGGATCAGACTTCCACTCACTCAGCATGACTGTGCCACAGTGTTTTTTTATATCTTAGAAAAAAGCATTAAAGTAATAGTATTGCTGAGATCCATCCAAAATATCTATTAAAACCAGGCTGTCTGGAGAAACCATTGCTCTGCTGCTTGGCAGAGTCCTCAGAGTATACACTGGGCTTTATGTTACCAGTGAAGAGAAATGGTCAGTGCCAATGGCTGGTTTTTAGAACAAAGCTAAGAAATGGCATTCAGGCTGCCCCTTGGCCACCATTCAGCGTGATTTTCATCCTCTTGAATGAACAAATGTTATCAGCCTATCCCACCTCTCCCCAAGGTGCCAGCCCAAGTCCTTGTGCTACTACCCTGAAAGGTCTGAATTTGTAGATCCAGTTTCTGATTGGCTACCTGGAGACTTTTCCTGCATTTCCTCCCCCGAGTCCTATTTTATTTCTATTTATTTCAGCTTTTTCAGAACATTTGTGGAATGTAACAGTCCATAATTTTGTAGCATGAAATTTAAAATGGGGGTGTAAACATGACTTGTGTCACTCAGTACATTTTTGTCTTTGTTACAGTGGCTTGTTGGTCCTCAGTCAGAGTTCATCCTCAGTTTACATTTATTAATACATTTATTTATATGAGAAGTAATTAGCTTTAACTTTAGGCATGGGGTAGACATAGGCACTTAACAGCCTTTCAAACATTAGGACAGAGCTCCTTCACCCCCACTCGGACCATAACACCATCCTACCTTTTAGTGCTTCCTCTCGGTCAAAGTACTTACTAAAACACTTCTAAGGATTTGGGGTCAAATTTGGCAATTTAAGGATATGCATTTTCCTTGCCTGCAGAATCAAGAGAGACTTTTCAGCCTTGAGCTACCTACTGGCAACGGAGGAGTAGATAGCAGCACATGACAGGCCTAGCCTTCAAAAATAAGCTCCCACGGTTGTGCAAAAAGACAAAACTCTTAGTACTGCATCATCTTCTCAAGTCTTCTCTTTGCTCAGCCTTCTCTACCTATATGTGCCTGTATTTCACAATTGATACTATATGATAACAATAAGAGATTAGCAAAGGAAATTTCTGGAAGTTTTTATTGAAGTTTCATCTTTCATCAAGTGATTTTACCTTTCTTCAGGGGGCCCACAGATTCTAGTGGTATGAAGTCCTATCTTGTCAGATACAGATCTGGATTCTTAGCAGCTCCTTTCAGAAGAGCAAAGTTTAGACTCAACAACAAACAAACAAACAAACAAATAAATAAATAAATAATTGAAGAAAGAAAAGGGAGGGTAGGAGAGAAGGGAAGGAGTAAACCTACAACTCCTTTACTCAGCTTCCATAAACCATGAATGAAACCACTAGGCAAAGAGATGAGTTGTTATTTGTTTCAGTGTTTTTCCATAATAAACTACTCAAACATGGTGACTTTAGCTGCCGTTTCCTGTGTCTTATCCCAGCTCTGTGGTAGCCTCGGTCTCTCACGAGGCTGCAATAAAAAGGTAGCCAGAGCTAAAGTCAGGAGAAGGTGGATGACTGGACTTCACTCACTTTCATGCCCTCAGGCACCTTCCACAAGGCCTCTATCTGAGCTACAGAAACATAGACTCCTTCCCTGGAGGCCTATGGCACCAAAACCAGGAAGCAGAAACTCTCAGGGCTCTTAGCATTGGGCTCAAAGCTAACACTTTATGCCTGTCATTTTCCATTATTCCAAACTCACAGGCAAACACAGACTTAAGGGAGCAGAGGTATAGACACTTTCTCACCAGGGAGAGTGGCTCAGCATACAAGAGAAAAGGAACTGAGGCAACCATCTCTGCAGCTGGGTCACCACCCCAAGCAGGAAGTGAGAACTGTTTGGACCAGAGAGGGTTCCTTCTGCCCAGCTGGCCCTGAGAAAGGCCCCACCCTGCTGCTCTTGGGTGGCTTAAGGCTCAAAATAGCAAAGTAAAATTTAAGCAAATATATTTATGTAAAATATTGAAGGATAGACTGTACAACTATTGGACTCCAATCAAGAAGATAAAAATAATAAGTTATAGGAGTTTTAATCAACTTAAAAAATCATTTATGAAGAATGTATTAATAGCACCCTTCAAATAAATAACTCACATTTATTTTTGAAATTTATAAAAGTTAATTATAACATAAACCACAAAGAAAACCTGACAAAAAGAAAAGTGATTTTTGGAAGCCACGTTTTCCCATCATCACACACACAAAAAAATAAAGCCAATAGTTAGAAATGAGGAATGAATCTCTTCTTTTTAAAATGCACTTAAGACCTTTAAAACACACCCATAAGTTAGTTGGGTCTGAGAAAAATCAAAGTTTCAATTTGATATTTCAATTTGCTGGAATTCTAAAAGAAATAAGTTAAACAACAAAAATTAGGACACCACAATAAAAATTTCTAGGATTTGGAAAAACCATCTCTTAAATGTTTTCAGTATTAAACAAGAAAGAAATGAAAACAAATGAAGTAATTATCAGATAAAGCTTAGAAAGGAATCCAAGAAAAATTACTACAAACAGAAATGAAATATCTATGACTGTAAAAACAAATTAATGAAAATAAAGCAAATCAGTAGCTAAAAATAAGAAAGAAATCTTTAAAACTTCTTTGGAAATACCAGTATTATCAACAAATCTTTGAAAGACAAAACAAAAAGTCAGAACACATAAATATGCATATATATATATATATATATATATATATATATATATACATATATATATATATATATATGGTCAAGGGCTGATGAAATGTTACCACAACTAATGAGATTCCTTTTCCTATAAAAATTTCCTGTGTACTAAATTCTTGAGAAGAGACTCAAGATAAGGTATAAAACCTGAATAGGTCAATACCTTTCATGAAAATCTTTACAAGCATCAAAAATCTGCACTCTAGAAAAACAACATGTCTACACATTTTTTGGAGAAAACTCTTTTTAATGAACAAGTAATTCTTATGCTACTTCAGAAATATAGAGCATATTACTTGGGAGTTGGGGAAAGCAGTTTGTTTTTGAGACAGGGTCTCACTAGGTAGGTTCAGCTGGCCTTGCACTCTCTGTGTAGCCCAGGCTGGCCTCAAACTCATGGTGATCTTCTGGCCTCAGGCTCAAGTGCTGGGATCAGAGGCATGTGCCACCACACCCAGCTATCTAGAGCAGTTAAAAATGAAAATCAGCCGGCCTGGCGGCACACGCCTGTAATCCCAGCACTAGGGAGGCTGGGGCAGGAGGATCAGCGCGAGTTCGAGACCAGCCTGGGCTACAAAAGTGAGCTCAAGGCCAGCCAGAACTGCATAGCGAGACCCTGTCTCAAAAAGACAAAAAAAAAGAAAGAAAGAAAATCAACCCAATTTGTTTTGTGATGTTACTATAATTTTTAGGTAAAAATAGGGCAACACCAAAATAAAATGATCAATCTCACCTTGAGGTATGTGCAAAATCCTAAGTCAAAGCTAACTATTAATTCCAGGACTTTTTTATTTACCTCAGAAATGAGCAGATAATTTTTACTTTCACATTTATCACATTAATAGATCAAAGTAGAGAAAAATGTGATGATCCTGATTGATACTGAAAAGATATTTGATTAATTTTAATACATTGTTTTTGAAATCTATAAACTGACCACAAACAAAAATTTCCTTAAAAGGGCAGGCGGTATAGCTCAGCGGATTTAGCACCTCCTTAGAGGAAGCGCAGGGGCCAGGGTTTGGTTCCTAGCCCCTCGTGCCGCGCCAGCCCCGCTCTAGAGCACGCTGAGCCGGCAATAATGGGCGTGGTGGTGCGGGTCTGTAATCCCAGCCCTTGGGAGATACAAACAGGAGGATCACTGACTCCGTAGTAAGACCCTAAAAAAAAAAAAAAATTTCCTTAAAAGTATCAATATGATCATATTGTTTTACACCAAAAAGTAGGGTTTTTTTTTAAATTTTTAAGCTCCTAACAAATTAGAAGGGAAAAGATATTTTTATTTTTTATAAATTTTTAAAATTTTATTTATTAAAAAAATAAAAATAAATAAAACTTTATTTATTCATTTGAAACAGGGTCTTGAAGTTCCAACTCCTGGTGATCCTCCTGTCTCAGCATCCTTAGCACTGGGGTTGCAGGCATGTACCACCACCCCTGGTTTTGGGGTGGCACAGCACACCCAGCATGGTATACAGTATCAAGGACTGAACTTGGGTCCTTAACACTTGCCACACAGGAGCTTAGACTGTAGAGCCATCTCCCCAAACCCAGATAGTTTTAATATATAGGGATCTAAACTATTTTATTTTTGAAATACTAACAGCTTTCCAATTGACTAGAGTAAGATAAAGACATGTGACCTTGACTCTATTACTAAAAAAATTTGACCATTTTAATCTGTTCAATATGAAAAAATAATGAGATAAATATTAAAAGTCTTTAAATTCCACAAAAATGTAAAAGACATAAAATAAAGGTTAAGACTAGGAAAGTAAAATAGGAAATGTTGAACTTTACATTAGACATCTAGGAATAAATTTTTTTGAGCAAACTAGACCTAATAATGAAAATCACAGTTTGTTTCCTTTCAATACCCTGTTTATGAGTGAGAAAACAATGTAAAATATCCACTCTTCCCAACTTAATCCATGTTGCATTATTCTGAAGTGTCAAAGTAGAAGAATCAACAGATGAGTAGAGCAGATAATCTTGAAAATAAAAAACAAAGGTATTCTTACAAGACCAATATTAAAACATATGGAGGGCTGGCAAGATAGCTCAGTGGACTAAGTGCCTGCTTTGGCAAGTTCGATCCCTGGTGCTGCATGTTGCACTGCCCCACCCCCAGGCATGGTGGCAAATGGCTGTGATCTCAATGCTGGGGAGGCTGAAAGCAGGAGAATCACTATGAGTCTAAGCTGTGTAATAAGACCCTGTGCCAGATACATAAAATGAAAAAAAAAAAAAAAAAAAAAAAACCATAGGGTGAGACTATATCAATTAGAACTATGCTGCTAAGCATAGATGCATCAGAGAAATGGAGCCAAGTTTCCAAAACCAAATACAAGAACTAATGAGAATTTATAATAAATCTGTATTAAATCAGTTGAAGGATGATAGATGGTATTAGTACAATTGGCTAATGATTTAGAAAAAAGATGGAATAAATCTGAATTTGCACCTCTTACCTTATAGCAAATTATTTCAGATGTTAATGCTTAATGTTAAGGAGTGCTCTTATGTGTCACTGTTCCAAATTCTTCATAATCTCAATTCATCTTAATAATAGTCTTCTGAGATAGAATCAATTATTAAAGTTTATTTTAGAGGAAATGTACAAACCAGGCATTAGAGAGGTTAGTTTGCTCAGGATAACATGGATTATAGAATAATGAGGAAAAAACAGAATAATAAGGGCCTTTCTAATGCATTTAAAATAGACACTATGATATTGATATAGATGGCCTCCACCATAAAAATGTTTAACTTTCCTATACAACAAAAAATGCCACAAACCAAGTTTAAAAAAAAAAACTAAGCCAAAGGGAGAAAAAATAGCTTACATAACCAAGGTTTCATCATTACTGTATAAAGAGCTCCTTCTCAAAACCAATAAGAAAAGATCAAAACAATAGAAAATTAGGCAAAGTGTGAGATCAGGCAAGGCAGAACAGGAGAAGTTCAAAGGTTAGCATGCATGGTGGTGAATACTATTTTGCCTCCAGTAATAAAACACCCAACATGGAAATGATGATACAGTTCCTTCCAGCATAAATTGGGAGAACTTTTCCTTATAAAACTATAATTGAAGCTGTAGGGAAATGAAATTTGTCATAAAAAAAAGCACTGGGGTCACAAATAAGATCACTTTTACAGAAGATCACTTTATACAAGGTAGAAGATATTTTATAAAATATATAGAAGAAAAGTTGACAATATATTGTCAAAAATTTTAAATGGCAAATTTTGATGCAGCATTTTTACCTTAACCAGTTTGTGCTACAAACTTATCTTATAGATAGACATAAGAAATATTTATGAGTAGTTTCATTACAACCTTGTTTGTAATATTGGCAGACTCTTTATACCCAATAGTTTAATAACTGCATTTAATGCATCTGTGTGGTAGATTATGCAACTGAAAATGGCAAAGGAAAAACTAAGTTGTAGGACATTATCTTTAAATTTTATGTAGGATGCTCCCATTTTTGTAAATACATGTGTCAGTGTGGGGAGACTGAAAAGGATAAAGACAAATGTTTATTCTAACCATGGATTACAGAGTTAAATCAGGTAGTGCCCCAACTGATGCTGCCCTACCACACCCACAAAAATGTGAATTCTAAATGCTGGTGCTTAAAACTCCCCTTTTCTTTCTCCTTCCTTCGTATATATTCCAAATTTTCACCACATATAGAGTTTTATGGCCATATAAAAAGGACTTGTTGTTAAGTAAGCCCTATCTCCACAGTCATTCTTGACGTGTCTTATGTTTTCATGTGCCCCACTAAAGAGAGACCATTTTTATGCGTATCCTTTCCTTTGTTTTTCCAGTTCCCTCCTGTTGCCAAATGTTTCCTCTGTGCTTTCATCTTCCCCTAGGTTCTGGCACCAGAGCCCTGACTGCAGGGAGCGTGCCAGTGTGTGTGTGTGTGTGTGTGTGAGCGGAATGAAGCCAGTGACTGAGAGTGCTGGCCCTGGCTCCTCCTCCAGGAGCAGCACATAAAAGGCAGGCTGTGGCAGGAGACTTCTAGCAGGGCCACGTGTGGGTGCAGCAAAGGCCAAGAAGGATTCCGGCCTCACCTTCCCAGCTCCACTCCTGGTCCTTACCTCCACCTCTGGGGCAAGGGAAGGAAGCAAGGACAGTGGGGGCACTTTTTGTCTCTGCTGTGGAGTTGACCCTATGATGGGAAGATTGTCATGAGAAAATTCAGAGTATGACTGCTTCATTTCAAATGATGGGCTACGACTGAAGCATAGGTCTCAAAGAAAGCAAAGAAAATGGGGCAGCTGAGAAAAACACAGGAGGAGCAGGGGCCAGCAGCCTGTGCTGAGGACATTGTGTATCGTCCTGTAGAAAGTGGGAGACAAGAGATGCTTAAGCAGGAAGATAACTTTGTGTGTGTTCATTTCATAGATATTGTGTGCATACCTATTTCCATGTACATACATATGTATATGTGAGTATAAACATGTTTTTAGTTATATGTGCAATATATATTTTACATGGAAACCAAAATATCAATGTAAAAGGCAAAGGCTAGGGACAGGACGACTGGTTTATTTGGTGGCCCCAGTAATAGAGAATGAATGACAGTAAGACTAGAGAGGGGTGAATGCATATGAAAGATCTCTCAGAAGTAGAATCAAAACTGTCTCTGGGGATTTGATCCCAGGTGTGCCGTGCCGCCCCCACCCCCGGGGTGCACTGCGATAGCTAGTGAGACTGGGCATGGTGGTGCAAGCCTGTAATCCCAGCACTTGGGAGGCTGAAAGCAGGAGGATCACTACAAGTCCAATCCGTATAGTGAGGCCCTATAGACCGTGTACTAAATACATTTTTTAAAAAAAGTCTCTGCTTCTTCCTGACTGTAGTAAAAGACAGCTTTTCCCCATTCCCACTTACTTTCTCTACTCAAAGGGTCACTTCTAACTGACTGACTGCTTCTTATTCAGTGGCCATTCCAAATTCTCCGGAAGGGAGAATCTTCTTGGCGTCCCTCAGACCACACACACATACCTCTGTTCCCTCAACAATGGTGGCCAGTATCAGCATCACGGGTCACAGATAGGGTTCCTGGTCTCCACCTGTCCACAAGGTCATTTGGCCACTGTGCATCTCCATCTCTAGACTATGTTCTTCCTGAGGGCAAAGACCTCGAGCCTTGCTCATCACTGCTTGCTGCACCTTCGGAAGTGGGCAGGCTGCAGCTGGCACTCAAAAGTGGCCTGTCAAAAGGACAATTCAAGCACAATGAATGAAGTCACACGTGGTGGAGAAGCCTTACCGAGTCATCCAGTCCAGGTCTGCACCATGTCATTGGTCATATTGCTATTTCCTCACAGAAGCACCGGACTGCAGCAGATTGCATCAGTTGCTTTCAATATTCAAATGAGGCCTTTGCCTCTTGTCCGGGAACCATTCCTCTTTGGGAGAGTGACTTAAATTAGGAACCAGGCTCCTCATTCTGAACCACTAATTTCTGAACAAACTCTAGAAACCTAATCCATTGGTAACTTGAGAAATACCTACAACTTTCCAAAAGAGACAACCAATGGTAGAACTGGGCCAGAGAACGAAGGTATTTGTCAGAGCAAACCTGGCATGTATATTATACTTTTTTTCCATCTGATTATTTTAGTATTCTTCCTGTGAAATCCAATTTCCTTAAATGACCTCTGTTTATAGGAAACTATTTGATTTAATCTGTGGGCTCCGTGGCATATTTGTAGCCATCGCTGAAGGCCAGCTCCCTCTCCACTGAGCGTGCATGATACCCAAACAGATGTTTCCTAACACTCAGCACACATGAGCTCACCACTGGCAAATCCTTTGTGCATAATCAGCCCACATCTCCTGCTCACATCTCCCCTGTCAGCCCACAAACCCAAATTTAAAACTCCCAGGCAAGCTGAGTCCTCACCGTGACCATACAAAAGCAGAAGTGATATCTCTGTCATATCTCTGAAATCTAATGAGGAACTGGAAAATCGAGCCAAGGGCCAGCCAGATAGCTCAGTGGATTAAAGCACTTGCTTAGGCAGATGCAGGAGCCCCAGGGTTCAATCCCCCAGGCCTGCCATGCAGGCCCTATGCTCAGGGCATGCTGAGCTAGCTGATTGAGACTGGGCATGGTGGTGTGCCCCTGTAATCCCAGTGCTAAGGAGGCTGAAAACAGAGAATCACTACAAATCTAATCTACATAGTGAGACTCTGTAGACCCTGTACTAAATACATTTAAAACGAAAATAAATAACAAAAAGATATGCAAACTGACTGCCCCAACAGAATTCAGATCAAAGTATTCACATAAAGGGTTCCAAAACTACTCAAATCTTTTTTTTTTTTTTTTAAATGTGTTTGGTACAGTGTCTCACTATACAACTTGGACTCCTAGTGATTCTCTTGTTTTCAGCCTCCCTAGCACTGGGATTACAAACATACGCCACCACACTGGGTCTTGGTGGCTGGCTTAGTGCTCCCTGGTAGAGCAGGTAGTGTGAGGGATTCAACCTCAGTTCTTATCCTTGCCTAAGCAAGTACTTAGTCTGCTAAGCTATTGTGCCGGTCCTAGCTACTCAGATCTTGATGGAAGCATAAAGCATTAGGGCTAAAAGGCCTTTGGACACCATATAATGTAACAACTTGACTTTGTAGATGAAGGTGACAGTGACTTACCCCAGGTTCCACAGTGAGCACAAAACTGGCAGAACAGAAAGAAGTCCACCTAGTGACCCAAACCACAGGCACCCCACAGACCCACACTGTTGGTTACCTGTCTCTATCCTCACTGGATCATCAATGTCTATGGTTGAAAAAAGACCAAAAAATAAAATAAAATAAAACCTGCTCAACTAGACCTCACATCCCAACAATGTCATAACAGTCCCAGATAACAGTGTTAGCTCCAATTTAGTCAAAGGATTTTGTAAAGGAGGAATATCCTTTGGTAAATCAGTCAAAAAGTAATCCAATAAATCAATGTTAACATTTAAAATACAGAATCCAAAAGAAAGGGGCACATAGGCACATAGGACCTTGCCATCCCTCTCTTGAGATCCTAGAAATGTTCAAAGAGTCAGAAGAAGGTAATGTGAGAATCCATGAATCTCATAGCCATATTAATGGACCCCTGAACTTCGAACAGCCTAAATTTACAGGGAAAACCTGAGCTTTCTAAGGATTTTGCTGCACTTCAGAGACCCACAAGTAGATGAGCATCATTTGCTGAGTGCTAACTTTAACTTGAACCCTGAGACCTTCATAGCAGCACTAGGGCCCTTTCTCCTCCAGGACATGCCACCTCCAAGTTGTTTAATAGCCAACGGCAGAGCAGCTGTGATGCTAAGAGACATGGACAGAAGAGTACTAATGCTACATCGTGTTCTTTCATTTAGCACGTGCTCATGGAGGGCTTAGCCTGAGCCAGGCTGGAAATTCTACAGTAAAAGAGTAAGGAATTAAGTGCACAGTGTAAGCGAGGACCCCATCACGAGGGGTGCCTATGGCATCGATGGCACAGTATTTGCATTTTATGTTAAAGGTAACAAGAAGCCCGTGAAGAATTTTGAGCTGGACAGTAAACTGGATTGATTTGCATTCTGGGTGGGGAAAAAAAAAGCCTTAACAGCTGTGTCAACAGCTGCTAGATGTGACCAAGTACTTCGCTGTATGGTACTATCTACAATCCTTCAAGAAATTATTTGCATTTTTGTTGATATTCAGGATACAGTGAAAAGGGGATGAGTTTTTTGGGCAAGCAAAGTTAGGTTTTAATCCTACCCTTATTTAATATCAGTTCGTATTGGTGATAAATCTTAGCAAGTTATTTAAATAGTTTGAGGTCTTTATTTCCTTTCTGTACAATAATGGTAATGATACTTAGCTTATACATTGTGATAATAAAGAAAATGATGTGCCTGGAGTTTTCTGATAATCTTCCCATTAGCAGATATTGTTGCCTCATCCTCTTAGAATTTTGCTAGAGCATTCTGTGGCTACTATTTGAAACTAATTGGCATTCACAATTGTTAATAAAGGGGGCAAGGTAAACTGAGGTCAAACCCAAATCTGGGATCTGAATCAAACTACCCAAACACAATAGTGTCAAGAATTAAAGTGAGTTACAAAGACCAGTGTTATGGAACCAGAGCTCTGATCGTCCTGGCAACCTTTTAAGCAAGCACTGGTGCAGATTTACTGGCACATTTGACAGAGAGCACATCTGGCCTTTCTATTATCCTCTTGTAAGCAAAAAAAAAATGATGTCGTGTAAACTGATTTTTAGGCCAATTATATGGTCTAAGTGTTGTGAAGTTTGTGTTGGCACCTCTGGCTTTGGTTTTAAGAACTTAATTTTAGCCACGCCCCTCACATGAAGTCTGTGAATCTTACTATCAACTGCCTCAGGGTTGCATTTATACTGAACCTGCACTTTGTTTTCCACGAAGATAAGTACCCACAAATATATCACCCACTAACTGTGTGCAAAGCACTGTGGGAGGAGTCCCATAAGAAACAAGTAACAGGAGTTCTACAGCAACAAAAGAAAGAAAATGAGGTACAAGAAAGCAGGCTGGGGGGGATGCTTCAGTCACATGCCACACTGCCTTTTTATATCCTACTTACCAATTTTAATATAGAGGCCAGGTGTGGACTGTAGTCTGCATTCCACTCAGAATACCTGATGCTACCTACCTCCAGCTGGCAGTCTACTGTAGAGGAGGTCATCACTGTGTCTGAGCACCTGCTCCCCCGTCTGCAGTAACATTAGACTCAGACATGTTTACCAAACATTATGAGCCAGATGCTGTTCCAGACCCTTCATCAATGTGATTAAGGGAATTTTCATAACACCACTTCAAGTGGAAAGTGGCATAATGACCCCGCTGTGTCACACTGCAAGGTGTCCCATGAAGGAGGGAGACCGCTGCTGCAAGCGTGCCCTCTCCTCCTCTCTAGCTGTTCACAGAAGCTCTGGACTGTGGCCCTCCCCTGGACTGGAAGGAGGACTATGATGTAAACTGCAGCCCTGGGGTGTTCCTGTAGGAAAGGGGTCCCCTGCCTTTCCCTGAGCCCCCAGTCTCCCACTTCCTTGCCATTCCATCTTCAGCTGATAGATATGAGGTCATCTTTTATTCTGTGGATCCTTTCAGACCAACTTGTGGATCCTGTAGGATTTTTCTGGGACTCACACTATGGGTTATGGAAAGGTTTGGGAAATCGACTATGGGTTATGAACAGAAGTACTGATAGAAGGCTGGAGCTCCTGGTCCTGACTGTGGACACAACAGCCTCTGGTAAAAACAGGCGAGGCCCAGGTGCATAGAACAAGTCTGTGCGTTGTAACTAATGAGCCCCCTCCCTTTGCTAGCTGAATGCACAGCTGTAAAGGAGCTCTGAAGTCAGATAGGGTCCTTACCACAGCCCCAGCAGGTTTCTGCTCAGGCTCAGGATTTCTCTTCTTTAAAGAAATAAATCTCTTGAGCCTCTTGGTTCGAGTCAGATGTCTAGGAATGAAGGACAAAATAGGTAGTACAGTAAATCCCAACTCAGAGCTGTCATTACAGGAATTTATCACAGATGGCAGCCAGCAGGCTCACACATCTTGAAGGAAAGAAGTTTACGCAGCATCATAAATAAACTGTAACCAAGGCTTAGATTTATAAAGTTGTAAAAGGAAGCTGCTTGGATAAGTGGGTATTTATAAGGAGTGGGTTGCAAAATTTACACAAACCTTGAAAGCTGGCACCTGTTCTGGGAACTGTGATTGAGGCAGACAGACGATGGCAGCTTATTTCTGTCCCCAGTTGGAACCTAGAAAGGTCCTGGTCTAGTCACTTGAAATGCAAACTCAGAAGAATGAGGGTGCTGGTATCTGCATGGGGCCCATCCTTCCTGAGCTAGTGACAGTCCGGTCAGGTCGTGCTCCCTGAGCAGTGCCGTCTTAGAAAGGAATTTCTAGTTCCTTGTTCTTGTTGCCTAAGTCCCTACTTTTTCCCAAGTAGCTTCAAACAATTCCATTTTGACCCAGAGCCTCCTGACCATGCCAAGCAGCCCAGGAGGCTTTGGGCTGTGGAACAGCACAGTACAGAACGAGACCATTGCCTTCCAGAAATTTCTCATCTGGCCAGGGAGGCAAAGCCTTTACAGATAAAGCAGCTGCAGGGTACAGACCACACTGCACTGCAGAACAGACCATCACCACAGCACTCATGGAATCTAAGGGTCAGGGAGAGGCCAGAGTCAGCAAAGGAAGGCCACTGACAGGAGACTCGGCCCATGGCTTGAAGAACGAGTGGATGGTTTCACCATCCCCCACAACTGAGCGAAGCCTCACCTCACACACCCACATTTCCCTTTTGTGCTGGAGATAATTGTTTCTTAGATTCTACAGCCTTTCCTATAGCTCCTTTCCTCCCCAAAGGGTTGAAAAAGGGAAAGCAGACTCTGGGCAGATCCCCCTCAGGTTAGACACGACCGCGTGGGCATCCAGTCTCACATGCCAGCCCCAGGTCCATGAACTGCTGCATCTGAGCAGGAGAAGGAGAAAGAGGAAGTAAGGTGTGACAACACTTGGCCTCTGTTGGAGGTGAGGAAGCTGCAGGCAGCCAGGACACACAGGACAGCAATAAGATGCTGCATCGGCCTGGGAAACCAAGGGAGACCAGGAGTCCACAAGGTGGCCACGTTCTGCCCTGGCATGGGGAGAAAAGTCTTATGGGAAAGTTGAAAGGAGATTATGGGAGGGAGGGGGAGAGAGTACCCTGGCCCTCACAGAGCAGCACTGGGCTTTGGGTGGAAGGCGGCACCATAGGGAGGTGGGACTATGGGCTGGCTTCCGATCTGGCCTTTCTAGATCCTGCTGTGCAGGTTCCAGGGGCTCTCTACGTTGTCCACTTGCGTCTACACCAAGTGGGATTAAAGCTGTATTCAGGGCACATGCTTATTTGGCAAGAAAATGCCCTCACATTGGGTTTCTTTTTTTTTTTTTTTTTTTGTCTTTTGAGACAGGGTCTCACTATGCAGTTGAGGCTGGCCTTGAACTCACTTTTGTAGCCCAGGCTGGTCTCAAACTCGCATCTGATCCTCCTGCCTCAGCCTCCCAAGTGCTGGGATTACAGGCGTGCACCACCACGCCCAGCTCTTAAGAATACAAAAGTACCCATACAGGAGCTGAGCTTCCAGAAGTCTGATGCCCAAGCCCAGACCAAGGGCAGGATAGACTGAGATGGAGCCTGTACTCCAAAGAGGAAGTTAGCTTGGTGTGTTTTCACCTCAGCGGGGATCTGCCACTGTAACTCCCTGCCCACATCAGCAGGTCAGGGGTCACAGGAGCATGGTGGGTGCAAATATTGAACATTCTGAAGAGCCTGCCTTTCTGTGAAAATTCAGGTTGCAAACTATTTCTGCACCCTTGCTGTACAGCATAGGAGAAGCATGCAGTATCAACTTTCTCCTGCTGCCAGAAATGTGGTTGAAATGAACTGAAATAAGTCACTTGTATTTATAAAATTTGGGGACCTCCCTCCTCAGAAACCAGTGTGTTATAGCAGGAAGGATAAGAGTCCTGGGATCTGTCAGGGGTTGTTCTCAGCGTCAACTTCCTCACCTGTGAAGTGGGGATGGTTTGGTCATCATACCCAGGTGGCACAGCTGCTGAGGCCCTGTGTAATCACCTCAAGACTCAGCTTGACCCTGCAGGTCCATTTTTGGTCTTCTCCACCCTAAAGGAATTCAAAACTCCAGCAAAAAAAAATGAACTTTACTAAGTAACTTTGCAACATAGTCCTAGCAAAGGAAACAAAGCTAGTCTGTTGTCTGGTTCTGCTGTGCGTCATCCATGAAGTGTCTGCTTTCTCCCAGTGCCATCCGCCTACCACACTGCCCCCTACCCCATTGTAAAGCTGTCGATTCACATGTTCTCCTTCTCTCCTAGGGGCGCTGCATCAACTTCACCAGAGTTAAGAACACCCAGCAGGCCAAGTATCCACTCAACAACGCCTACCACACCACCTCGCCACCCCCTGCCCCTATCTACACGCCCCCACCCCCTGCTCCCCACTGTCCTCCCC
>PVJA010009685.1:0-33282 GCA_004027025.1 Myocastor coypus
ATAAAAGACTTTAAAAAGAACAATACTGAGTCTAAACTACCTTGATCAACTGTTTTCAGAATTTGGTACTTTAAAGAGGCTGTTAATGAGGACTGGAAAGAAAAGGAGAAAAATCTTTATTGGGATCTGGAGGAAAAGAGTTGCTTTTGTTGAGCAGCAAAATGAGTCACCAGCATTGGAGGTAGACACACTGTGCCTAGTGACTTACATGATGATCTAACTGCAGAGATATCCAGCCATAATAGTGAAAATGCTATCATTGGGAAATATAGAAAAAGGTTTTGGGTAAAAACTTTTAAATCAAAGACTCAGTACTTATAAATTTTGAAACTGTCCATCTTCTTCAGGTAGTAAGTAATACTCAAGAAATAGTTTTGATCAAAGATCAAATTTAATACCTTCCAAAGAAAGTATGGTTTAAATATGAAACAGAGAACATGACCCTAAAAAATGCTCTATTAAAATATCAGAAAAATCAGAAGTTGTTACTATGGCATACACCTAAAATTCCCCCGCCAAAGTTTTGTGCTGGGAAGGTAATTGGATCATAGCAGTCTTATCTCATCAGGGAGTAATACCTCAGGGAGTTCAGCAGCCAGATGTGTGGTTGAAGGCCTAGTTGGTTGGACGTGGAGCCCTGGGTGCATGACCTGGAAGAGTGTTCTATTATTCATGGCCTCTCTGGTGTGCCTGTCTCTATCCCCTTGCTGCCACGGGTTGAGGAGTTTCTGTCTGCCCTACCTTCCCTCCATTCTGTTTCTAAGTTGGAACTAACCAACTACAGATTCAATCCTCTGAAAACTACTACCTCTGCTCTTCCAAATTGCAGGTTTTGGGCACTGTGTAATGGATATCACAGGATGGAATGTAATGGTCAGAAGAAGAAAGAGATTTACAAGCAAAATTATTAATTTTTTTTTAAAAAGTGTTAAGTAAATCAATGAGATAAAGTGACTCCTGTAATACAATACCATTTGTATAAATTAAAAAAGACACATTTACCAGGTAGACCTTTGTTTTCCTCTGATGCTAGTGCAATTATAGAAATCAAATCCTCAAGGAGAGGTGCCTATAAAAGGCAGAGAAATGCGACTGGAGACTTGGCTTAGTGGCACTGTGCTTGTTTAAATGTTCAAGACAAATTCAATGGCACTGCAGAGTATCATCTAATCAGATTTTTTTTAAAAGATCTCTTTTACGATCTTAAGAGTAGGTATCAGACCCTTCACATGAAACAGTAGAAGATACATGATTAAGAGTGTGTAGTCATCATGAGAGGCCCAAAATAGGAGAGAGATTCAAGCCTGTGCCTTTATTTGGTGCAGTCAACTGCACAGGCACACAAGAGAGTGATCATATTTTCAAGAGAATCTTGTATGCAGAAAAATTTCCAGCATGGACTAATAGGGACAGAAAAAGAACAAAATATCAAGGATATTGAGGAGCCCAATAATTTACAAACTAAAGGCAAACTGAGCGCACCATTCTCTTGCTATGTTAGTTTTTTTGTCACCATATCAAATACCCATAAAAATCAACTTAGAAAGAGAAAAAGGTTACTTCAGCCTACATTTCTGAAGGTTCCAATCTGTGGTCAACTGGCCTATTGCTGACAAGTCACTACATCAAGCCAGGAAGTGTTGATCAAGAAATCTACTCAACTTGTAACCAGGGAACAAAAGAAAGGAAGGAGGAAAATACCCATTCTCACAGTCCCCCTCTAGGACATTTTCCTAATAACCTTAAGACCTCCCATTAGGTCTCAGCTCCTAAAGGCTCCACTGTCTCCTAATAGCAGCATGGGCCCATAGGAGATATTGGAGATTCAAAGCTGGAGGAGTTACAAATATGTGCAGCGTCACAAAAAGTGTGGTGAATTTTCAACATTTTAAAATATTATCATGACAAAAATAGAGACCGTCACTAGCCTCCCTTCCTTCAAAAACACTTACTCCATCATATTTATGTTTTCCAAAGCAGTTGTGGTGATCTGACTTTGTAAATGCTTTAGTTGCACTATTGTGACTGCCTTGGTGCTCTGAACTGGTTCAAATTTTTAAATTTAATCTTTCGCCACATACATTGACCACCATATAAAAATGAAAGGTTTCTCTGAATGGAACAAAGAACTCAGAAAATATATCCAGGACCCATGAAGAGTAAGGTGAATGCAGATTCAAGTCATGGTCACTTTGACTTTGGAAGAGTCTTAACTCCCATGGTGCCATATCCAGTGAATATAGTGGACAAGGACACACTATAATATTTTTGTGAATCTTCTCTTCTGTTGGATGGCACCTGGAGCACTCACAGCGTTTATTTTTACAGTATCTCATAAAGATGTTCATGAAAGAGGACTTCCAGAACTGCTTCAGAAAAAAGTATCAAGAACAATGGATAGGTGGGTTCAGAAGAAGTGGGAATACTGGGGGTTGCAATGTGTCTTTTTCTTGTAATAAAGTTTTTAAATTTAATCTTTCATCATATACTTTGATGACCATATAAGAATGAAAGGTCTCTCTTAATGGAACAAAGAACCCAGAAAATATATCCAGGACCCATGAAGAGTAAGATAAATACAGATACAAGGCTGAGCCCTTGAAGAAATCTTAAATATTTGCTCATCTACCTTTCATAGTTGCTGTCTTCCATTTCCCATTCTTGCTTTCCATTTCTCTTTTAAGAATAAGAATGTCTATATATGTAGACATATGGCATCCTGAGAACTGCATATATGAGACAAATATCCTATGCTTTTAATTTCATAGGTTAAGATAAACTTCACTCCACAATGGTGCTGAAGTAACTCCAGGGAGCTTCACTCTTACATGGACAGGATCAACATGACACAATTTCTCTACTTCATACTGATGACCAACAATAGCAAAACCGTAAATGAATGAGAACCTCCTTTAGGTGGCTTTAAGATTAGCTCAGTGGTTAAAGCCCTTCGCAGGAATTCCTGTCAGGAACAGGGGGCAGCAGTTCAATCCCCATCCCCAACATTAAGGAATCCTGAGCCAGCCCCGCTGCATATTCCCCTAAAAAATAAATAAATAAATAAATAAATAAATAAATAAATAAATAAACAAGAACCGCCTATGTTCGTGCTGAAGAAAACAATTTTAAATACAAAATGCCATGCCAAAACTTGGTGAAATTAAGGATGTTTATACACTGCTTATAGGATGGTCTACTCAACCACAGAGAAATTCCCACATAAGAACACAAGAAGTTAGGCATAAGTATGTTCACTAAAATACTGGTTACGATGGTAACATTAAACAGCTATTTTATCTTTGTTCAGTGAGAAGAAAGATTTAAACTAATAGTGTTTAGACAAGATATCATGTCTGCATCTTGTTCTCTGAACAACTACTACAAAGACCACATTATGCAATGTATTAATTACTGTATCTATCCTACTACCTGTTGTGAAACTGTCTCGTTACTATTTCTTTCTCATTAATATTAATAAAATGTAAAAAATAGAAAAGAAATCTAAGTACTATCACTAGCATAATGAATAGCACAGGATGGAATGTAATAGTCAGAAGAAGCAAGAGATTTATAAGCAATATTATTAAATCTTTTTTTTAAAAAAGTGTTAAGTAAATCAATCAGATAAAATGACTCCTGTAATACAATACCATTTGTATAAATTAAGAAGACACATTTGCCCAATAGACCTTTGTTTTCCTCTGATGGTAATGCAATTATAGAAATTAAATCCTCAAGGAGAGGTGCCTATAAAAGGTAGTGAAATGGGACTGGAGACTTGGCTTAGTGGTACTGTGCTTGTATAAATGTTCAAGACTTTGGTTTTGATTTCTAATACTGGAATTAAATATAGGCAATAAGGAAGGAAAAATATAACAGTACATCTCACAAGTGATTGCCAGAGGCAGACAGTCACCTTAACGGTCAATTTCTGAAGTCTATAAAAAGGGAAATATGTTAGATAGAAAAAGAAAAAATGAATCAAAAGGCAAAAGGAGCATAGAGAGGGAAAGGAGAAAGAAAGACTGGCGAGTTTGTGAAGCAGTATGTGATGCCTTTGCTCAAGAACTGCAGCATCTTCTGGAGGCATTAGAAACTGCGGACTGCAGAGAAACTCACCTTTGGTGACACTGTATGCTCTTATTTCAATTTTATACTGCATTATCCAAGGAGGAAAGTGTCGAGAATAATGAATACCCCAGGCTGAGGAAAGCTCCAACATGATGGCGTTTGGGCTTCCTAACCTGTTGCTGCAAAGGAATAGTGATATAGTGTATGAGCTACTACTCCTTCTGGGTGTGGAGGGACCAGGAATTGAACTGAGGACCTTGTGCTTGCCAGGCAGGCATTGTGCCACTGAGCTCTGTCCTCGGCCCTAAGCTACTACTCTTATCTGGGAAAGTACTTAAGAGGTTTCACGTTCAATCAAGTTTCCCGGAGTACAAGTGCCTTAAACCTCCTAGGAAACTGAACAATTTGGGGTCCCTGGCTGCTGATCCCTTTTTCAGGGGCATCAAATCCCTTGGAAAACAGGTCCGAGGGCATTTCAAAAGCTACTAATTAGGTAAGATTCATGTCACATTCTAAAATTGTGTTTCATTAATGCAATATGAAAACGCTGCTATTAGTCACACTTATGTCTCATTAACAGTATGAAAGCATTAAGGTGATTTGCTTGGGCAGCCCACAGCACCGCAAGTCTCTTTGCCCATATTAATTACGGAGCCATCCTTGAAAGGACAGTGTGATAAGGTTGGCTGAAGATGAATAGAAATATGAGACTAGGCTTTTCTATTGCTCTCAGTCCATTCTCCACCAAAACCTTAATGGTGCCATGTAAATGATATTCAACAAGCGCCATTTCTAAAACCCTTGATGAAACCATTGAAACTAGAAAGGGAAAAACTGTTCCGTCCTACAAAAAGCAGGCTGGGGGAGACGGCTTGTGCCCAGCGAAAACTCACAGAGCACTTGCTTGTTCAGACAGCCAGGTGTGAGGAAGGAATCAGTATCCATCTGGATGTATAAATGTTAATATGGAGGGGGTAAATTCACAGAATTGAAAATGAAAAGGAAAGTAACAGATGCTAAGCTGGGAGGAAGGTGGTCATGACTGAGTGTTCTGGCTGATGAAGAATGGAAAAGTCACCGGATGAAAAAGGCAGGAGAGACTGAGGCAGAGTCACTAAGGGCTGCACATGCACATGTGCTAATCGTGCTGATTGTCACTGTTCATCAAACTTTTCCACTAGTGCTTAACAGAAAATTTAAGGTTTTCTACATTGACCATCTTAGTGTGGCAATTTCTGTCCTGTAAAGATACAGATCACACATTTTAAAGGAATACTCCTGAAACTGAGCGGAGATCATCTTGTTACATTTTCTGAAAGGAGGGAAGGCATGCATTTGCAGGGCAGATAATAAGGCGCATTCATATAGTCTATTTTTCAAAGTAAAAGTCAATCACAAAAAGCCAATGCCTTGGTTGAAGATACAATTACATCTTTCTTATGTGTCTATTAATCCAAAACTGCTGAGCTTCTGGGAGGCTGGAGGAAGGCTCGGAGAGAGGTTTCTTACCTATACTTTTATGGACTAGCATTTAAATGTCTAGGTTTTATTGTACTAAGTAAATTCACATAAATTTGATATTACAATAAAACTGTCCTTTAAAAGTCCAAAGTCAAGGCTTGGCAGGATGGCTCAGTGGTCTAAAGCGCCCGCTTAGGAAAGCTTGGGCAGCTATAGGGACCATAGTTCCATCCCTGGCACCACATGCTGCGCCAAAACAAACAAAAATTATAAAAAATGAAATAAAATTCCGAAGTCAGGGCTGGGGAGGTAGCGCAGTAGAATAAGTGCTTGTTTGGCAAATGCAAGTCTCTGAGTTCAATCCCTAGTACCACCAAAATAAATAAATAAATAAATAAATAAATAAATAAATCCAAAATAATATTACAATGGAATATACCCTTTGCTTGCCTGAAAAGCATAGCTTCAGTCCTTCCTCCCAGAATGATAATTTCTTAACTATCTATGTAAAGAAGGGGCAGAAATCCTGAGAGAAAATTAAATGGATAAAGATAGCAATGTAAGTCTAAGAAAGTACATGTAAGAAGTCACTGAAGGATACTCCATGAGCATGGGCAGATGGTAGACTTCCCTCACCACTAGAAGAGGCAGACATCATTAGATGCCCTTCATTGAATTCTCTGCCTCAGAATTTACCAGGAGCAAGAGAGTGGGCAGATGCTCTAACAACGTGCATTCCCTATGGGTGGTATAGACAAAATATTCCATGAGTCAGAATCACACCACCAAAGGTAATTAAGTCACTTATATAAGTGACTGCAAAGAGCGAGGAGAAAGATCTTCAACATGAAGGACTACCTTGTTGTGATATCCTGATCCCATATGCCCCCATGCATCCACCCAGGGCCCCAGTTCTTAGTGACCTCTGATAGGAGGCCACTAATACAGCAAGAAGCAGTCACTAGAGCATGAAGTACAAGCTTTTTGTTGCTTGAACATGAATTATTTGAATTGTTTTTCTGCAGTTTCCTTAATTTATGAAAACTCAGCTTTCTCCACTACAAAATAAAAATAGAAATAGAAGACTAGACTAATATCTTTTGAGGGCGCTAAATGGCAATGTAGAAAAAAGCCAGAGCCTAATGCATAACACTGTTCTGAATTATTATTATTATTATTATTATTATTATTATCATTATCAGCCTTTGGTGCTCACCACTGATATTCCTATGAAATGTTGGAAAGAGCTTTCGGAGCTCACTGCTTAGGATGTTCACATTTCTTGGGCTTATACTTTGTGTTTTTTTTTGTTGTTGTTATTTGTTGCTGTTGTTGTTGTTGTTTTTCCTAAGTGCTGGGGTCATAGGCTTGTGCCTCTACATCTGGTAACCATCTCTCTTTTTTATTTATTTATTTCACGTTATTGACAGGAATAACAATGAGAAAGTTCCACAACAGGTTAGTAGGACAGATACGGTAATTAATGCATTGCACATTGGTGTCTTCATAGTAGTTGTTCAAAGAACAAGAGGCAGACATGATATCTTGTCTAAACATTATTAAGTATAAATCTTTCCTCTCATTGAACAAAGAGAAAGTAGCTGTATTATATAGTCCAATAGTCCATAATAGTAGTGGGTTATCAGTACAACTGGCAATATCATAGTCTGTTGACTTGAGCCTTTATGGCTCAGCAAGTTAATATGGCTTTACTTTTTATACCTCATGGTTAGACTTTTTTGCTGGATGGTTAAGGCCAAGATAAAGTAAGACCTATAAAACAGAAAACGTAACTTTTGTATCTGACAAGGTCAGTCAAATCTCCTTAGGATTTACCCTGAAACCATGTGCAGCGGCTTGTACATCTTTTGTCACTATGTAATTCCAAAACCATGCTAGGAATACCTATCATTCTTGTCTACTAATGGTGTACTGCTTCTCATGTCATATCAATTACTGCTATACTGGTTCTCAAGTAAATGTTTGTTTAATAAAAGGTAATAAAGGTGAATAAGAGACAAGGAAAAGATGCCATAGCAGTGTACCATTACAATTTGGCAAATGGTTAAATTGCTAAATTTCTGTGTAAAGAGCATATTTTTTACATTATATAGGGATTCATAGTTTAGAATATCAACAATTGATGGAAAATATCTGTTTCATGTTACGCTTAAGATATTTGATATTCAGAAAGATAGAGATGTTAAACTCAAGTGTCTATGATATAGGGAATAATATCATTAATTTTCTCTTCTGGAGAGTTAATAAGTTTGCAGACCAAAATATTAGACAAAAAGAAGGGCTATAAGGATAGCCAATACTTTGGCCCTCGCCTCTCAAGGTCAGCGAGGACTTGGGACATGAGAACCTTTACTGTTACAGCGTATAACTCAGTTGTGTCCCAAATTTCCTGTTCAAGAATATTATGAGGCCACAGAGGATAGTGATCGATGATGTATAATGTGCCTAATGAGAGTAATCTCGAGAGAAAACATTCTCTCAGACTTTCACAGACAGCAAATTGGTCAAGCAATGGTCGTGACTCATCCAGATAGCTGACATTGGGCACTTTGAATAATTCTCTTCACTCAAAGAAAAATGTCACAATATGTATAAATGACTATTTATATTTGGGGATAATATCTGTAGTATTTGAAATGACCTTAACAAGAGCAAAGATCTTTGCAAAACCAACTTAAAAGGGCAAAAAAACATGTACAAAATATAGCCAGAGAAGGAAAAATGAGTCATGAAAATGAGTGATATGGCCAAAGTTTCCAGTATTAACCTATGGTCTAGTGAATGCTTGCCCAATAAAAAATGCATGAAGTCCCTCAGAATAAGAGGCATGATGTGTCTTCCAGCATATACAACATGTATGACGTGTGAATTCTGAGGTTCTGGGGACCACACGCAGATTGAACCTATGCAATATTGTCTGCCAAGAAAACCACAGAAAAGGATCCTAAAGAGTAATGAAGATGATGGAAACTAAGAAAATATAGTTGAAAAGCACAAAATCAATATCCTTGGGACACGATAATGAAAATAGCCTTAACTTAGAAGAGGAGACCTACTCTCATTTCTAGTGAAGTTGCCCTGAATGAAGATACAGTTTCTAGATGGTCTCATGAGTTCTGCACCAAGTGAGTGATTCTTCTTTCCACTTCCCACTGGAGAGAATGGTCATAACAATGGTAAAAGTAGAAACTGAGGATCTTCCTGCTAGGATAATTGCTCTCAAATGGGAGACAGGACTTGAGGCTGGGACTTACTAATCAATAGTCTCTATAGTCCCACACTCTGTACCTCCAAGTACCCACTGAACCTCTTTCTCTTGGGAATTTCAAGATAAATTTTGATTTATGAAATTTTCCCTGAAAAGAGAATTAATGATTTCCTTTGCCAGCATGGTTCCTTCTAACTTTTGTCTCCTCTTATTTTGCCTTTCCTGAATCTGGGCGTCTGGTTGACCTACTGGAAGCTGAAGAAAAACTCTCTTTGAAAGAAGGAGTCAGGCTTAGATTGTCATCAGTATGTCTGGCTTTTAATGAGGCAGATAAAAATCTAAAGTTCTGAATATGATGACAGCTTCATGCCACATTGCCTATGGGGTTATGAAATATGTAGGCTGATGGATGTGTTGTCAAAAGCAAATTTAAAAATAGAAAACTATACCTATATGTCAGTAACAGCTTTGAAGTAAGCTAGATCTTGGAGCACAGAAGGAACCTGTGAAATAGTTTGACTCATGTGGATCTTTCTTAAGTGTTTTTGGAAACTAAGCAGCATTTCTGGGGATGTCTGTCTGAGATATCTGTCCTTAATATCTGCCTAGGTTCAAATCATGACTGCTAGTTTCTTCAGGTTATTGTTCCCTAGATTTTTCATCTATAAAGTAAGAATAATAAAATCTTTCTCATGAGACTTTTTTTAAAAAAATAAATAAAATCCCATAAGTGAACTGCTTAAATAGCATATATTGTTGCCAGGAAGGGTTAACTGTTAGCTTTTCCCATGGGTGTCCTTCTTAAGGATTTGTAACTCCAAGTACCTGAAAGTTTCCTCTCTCCTCAGCTTAATTACTTCATGCCTCACCTATCAGATCAATCAAATATGCAGTTTCAAAGCAAATTTGGCCCTGGGCACCACTGCCCTCTACCCTTGAAATTGCTACCACTTGCTGCTAGTTCACTTGTAACCTTTGGCACAAACTCCATTTTCCAGGGCTGCTCTAATAAAGCATTATAAATTTGGAGGCATCGACCAACAATAACTCATTCTCCTACAGCTCTGGAGACCAGAAGTCTGAACTCTCAGAGTCCACAGAGCCATGTCACCTCCACTCTCAATAGGAATCTTTCTTCCTTTCCAACTTCTGTCATGGTCATGCTGCAAGGGATTTGTGGTGCCACATTCCATTCACTGTCATCACCCAGTATTCTTCCCATGTTTGTCTTCATGTGGCAGTTTCCTGTTCTTATAAAAACCCCAGTCATATTAGCTCATGGTCCACCCAACTGACTTCATTGTCACTTGACTGCAAAAGCCATATTTCCAAATAAGGTGATATTCACAGTTAGTGACATGTGTTGTTGTGAGAGGGTGTGACCAGGTTTGCGGAAGGGAAGGCTTCTCTCCTGCAGAGCTGGAAATGAGCAAAGGAGACTTAGGTAACAGGCTAAGGCAGGCATGGGGAGGCATAAATCTGAGGCAGAGACACATAGTACTCCAAGTTCCCAAGAGCAGTCAGGGCTGGAGGTACAGTGCAGAGTCAGTGTGCTTATCTAACATCAGACCCTGGGCTGATTCCTAGCCTCAGTAGCCAAAGCAAAGTCACTGTAGCTGGAGAAAAAGCAAGTGGCCAAGACACACGAAGCAGCTCAACTTGCAAGCCTGGAAAAGAGCTATAAGGAATTAGATTCTAAGAAGAGCAGCATCTGCAGAGTGACTTTAAGGAGAAAATGTGGCCAATTGCTCTTCCTGCTGAATGGAGATGCTAATCAGTTTTTGTAGCTTCATAAGCATCACATAGAAATGCATTCCAGATATTTTGGCTAAAGCTCTCCTAGATTCTGTCTCAGTTTTCTTTTTCTAGTTTACTGTCATTGCTGATGTCTTCTCAGTCTCTTCATCTTTGTCACCTTTCTGTGAAGTTCTCATCCACATCAGCCAGATTCCAATCACTAGGACCTCAGCTGAGAAAGCACAGGGCACTGTTTCTGACAGCCTTCCCTTGGCAAGTGGTTGGTCTCATTGAATAGTCTAATGAAAAATCAAGCTAAATAAACTAGGAGAAAACAAATTACACAGTACATAGTAACATATAGTACATATTGCTCATAAAGTACATTGTCTTCCCCTTATCTATAGGGTTAAAAGTAGTTAATAGTGAGACTGCATCTATATGGAATGCACAGGTTCTTTTCTTGCTATTATTTCTTTTTTTTTTCCTTATTTATTTATTTATTTATTTATTTATTTATTTATTTATTTTATGACTGGCTCAGCCTGCCCTGAGGGCAGGGCTGGCGCAGCATGTGGTGCCGGGGATCGAACCACGGTCCCGGCAGCCGCCCAAGCTTTCCTAAGCAGGCACTTTAGACTACTGAGCCATCCTGCCCGGCCCCTTTTTTCCATATTTAGATAAGGGTCTACAAGGTCTATGTAGATTGGATTCTTAGTGATTCTCCTGTTTTCAGCCTCCCAAAGTGCTGGGATTACAGGCTGTGCCACCACAGCCAGTATCAATTGTCATCTCAGCATACCCGGCAGGCTGGGCAGGCAAGGCACACCGGGGATCAAACCCTAGCCACTGCACTCTGCCTAAGCAGATGCTTTAGTCCACTGAGCTGTCAGGTCAGCCCTTCATTATTTCTTAAACAACAGAATATAGCCACTACTTGTACATCATTTACATTGTATCATAAGTAACCCAGAGATTGTTTAAAGTATACAAGAGGACATATGTAGGCTGCATGCAAATATTACTACATAATTTTACATAAAGTACCTGAGCACATACACACAAAATAACTCAGAGTTGAGCCATTTAGCTAAGTGCTAATGAAAAATGTAAAATGCCAGAGGAATTATGTTAGACCTCATGGTTAAGCAAGATAAGTTCTTCTCACCTGGTAGGAAGTAATTATAGAATTCTCCATATAAATTCTACAAAACTGACTTTTAAGCTTTCTTACATATTCTTTCATGTTGCGAGGCTCATTCTCTTTAAATGTTCCTTTTTATTGGCTTGGAGACCTAACAAAATGAAATCTACTTCATTTGTAATTGTCAGGCTAATGAAAGAGAAATTGCAGCAGTTTATCCAAACATTTGGTTCATTTAGAGATTTGTTAAATGTGTCAAGTGCAGTGGGATCATATTAGACTCTAGCACTAAATATTAAAGAAAAAACTATAATATTATATTATTCTTCTCTACAGGCTAATGCATAGTATTTCTTGTTTAATCAGAATCATAAATACTAAGGTTTAGTTTGAGTTTGAGGCCACCCAAAGCCTCCAGCATAAATGCCTCCTGGCATTAACCAGAAATATTAAATTAAGGAAAATGCCAGTCTTATAGCTATACTAAATGTAATTTATAGTTTAACCATCATATTAAATCCTTTAATTGAAAGTTGTAAAACAAATGGAAGTATTAGTAATTCCTTTATCAGCTCTTAATTCTCTGCTGCCAAACACCAGCCTCTAACCCAAGGGAACTGCAGCTCCAAATGCAATCCTTGAGCATGGGGAAATGTCACTGAATCTCCACATTCCCTAGCCTTCATGTCACTATCCCTGTGAGATAATGCATTTTCATTTATCATACTAATGTGTGCATCTCCTTGTGATGGTATGCAGGGGTTTTCCAGCTTAATGTTATCTGAATTTGTGGCTCGTGCTGTAATTATACATCAGAAAGAACAATAGCTCTGACAGAACAAGGACCAGGAAAACAGATTAAAAATGGCAATTAATGTGGTGGAAATTTAAAAAGCAAGTGAGTAATAGTGGCAAAGCAACAGAGTAAACGAGAAGTACAAAGTGACAGAGACAATGAGAAAAGCTACAATTAGCAAAATATCATTATCATTTTCCCCAATACGCTGCTCTCTGCAAAGTGATTTTTTTCTTGTTTTTCCTGATTGACACTTTCGCAATATGAGTGTATACTGGGCTTCATCAGCTACTGCATGCCTGTGTGCTTCACAAGGTGTCCCTATCTATAGCACAGGCAACTCTCTGTACCTAAATATACCTTTAAAGGTTAACAATATTCACATCCTCCTAACATGAACCAGCAGCATCTATTAATTATATTAGGTAGAGCCTAAGTAGGATGAGAATTGAGAGAAGAGCTAGACAGCCAATGGTGCTTCGGGACCAATAAGAGGTCCCCAGAAAAGCCTATTTGCACCACTTTCTTGGAGAAGTCTGGTTGATGAAATAGAGCAGCAGCAGTGGGAAGAGTAGAGTAAAAGAATGAGAGAACATGCGTTTGACCTTGACCCCTATGTCTTCAGGACTCATACCAAGTACAATGTTTATCCACAAGGCAGAGTGCAGTGCACTCATTCCAGGCTATGCTGCAGGAGGGCAGCAGGTACAGCTGAACACTGAGCATGCATGGCTGCGCCCAAGCAGAACACAACAACAAAGCAGTTACAGTTTGGGGCATGAGACCTACAACGTGCCACTGAAGGTGCTGGGAGCTTCTTCCCCTACTATCCAGCCTGTGAGAGTTCATGTTAATTTTTTTCCATCGCACCCTAGAATCAGTGTCCACAAAATTTCTAGGACACTACATTAGACTCTTTCTAAGTAATACAAACATAGCCTTTCCTCCCTGGATGCAGGCTGGCATGATACCCACGATCCGTGCTATCTGTTTATTACCAACTAGTCCTGCCAATGAATCAAGCTTATACCAAAATTTCATCACTTTATAACACCAGGTAAAACAGAGTCTGGGGTCTCCTAGCGAAAGTTCTCACAGATGGTGACCTGGTTTGCTTTTCTGTCTCATGGTCATCAAAATCGTTCTGGGTGTCTTCTCAGACTCTACATCTTTGCTTCATCTCCTCTCTGTGGTGCTCTCATCCACATTTGCTGCAGCCCAATCACCTAAACTACATATCAACAGAACATTTGACACAGTGTACTAAGAATGAGCTCTAGAACCCACACCTATTATTTGAAAACTAGAGAATTTGTTTTTGAAATCCTGCAGAAGCCAAGGGCATCCCTCTCCCTAGTCCCTAAAAATTTCTGAGCCTTTGCTGTGCATTGACTTCTCCGGGAAAGGTCCACAGTTAGTAAGGTTATAAGCATCTGAAGCCCACTGTGCCTACCTATGGCCCCTCCCACTGAATCTTGTGCTTGGGTCTCCCTGAGCAGCATTCTGATACTCCTTAACTTTCACCCAGACACTACAGAAACGTTGCTAGCACCTGTTCAATGCTAAGGATGTGGCTCCTGCAGCTAGAGACTGTATTGGTAAGTGAGGTAAGTCAGATGCACATTGCAAACATTGTATCATCTTGCTAGTGTGAGAACCTGAAAGAATAGTTAAAAGGTATACAGATACTGTAAAAAGAGGAAGAAATTGTTCAAGGGGAAGAAAAAACTGGGATGAGGAAAAGAACAAATGAAAGAAAGGAAAAAGATGTGTTTAGGCATATCTGCAGAATAGTGTGGATAATTGTATTTGATTAGTGCTGGTCTTTTGGAAGGAGCAGTTAATGCTTAATTTCTTTTTTTTTACTCTGCTGTTTATTTTCCTCTTTAGAATTTTTTTCTTTAAAAATCTTAAATGCTTTTATCTGGTAATGTGAAAAACTAATTTGAAGATATCATCATGTAACACAGCAACCATTGTTTAATTTCTATTACTTTGTTTAATAAAATTTTGTTTTGGGCACGGCGGGATGGCTCAGTGGTCTAAAGCACCTGCTTAGGAAAGCTCCGACGGCTTCAGGGACCGCGGTTCGAGTCCCCTGGCACCACATGCTGTGCCAGCTGTGCCCTCGGGGCAGGCTGAGCCGGCCATAAAAATGAGTGAATAAACAAAGGTTCTGAAACAAGAGAAAAAAATAAATAAAAATTTTTTTAAAAATAAATTTTGTTTTGTTTCCCTTACCCCAACTGCTTTTTCTTTTTGAGTAATTTCTTAAAATCTATTGTTCCATTTGAATCTTACTCATTCTTTCAGTTTCTCATACTAGGGGAAAATGCAGTGTTTATGTATGTGAACCTGGTTTATTTAACTTATAAGTATAGTCTCTTGTTGCATCTATTTGCCTTTCCTTGCCGCCAAGTAATACTTCATTGTATAACAATATCCCATCTATTTTATTCCTTCCTCAGTTGATGGGCATTTGACTTGCTTCCAAAATATAGCTATTACAAATTGTGCTGCTATAAAGATGGAAGCACATTTTTACTTTAGTTCAGTACATGGTGATAGACCTGGATCAAGTTTTAAGTTTTGGCATGTAGAGAGCCATTTTTTTCTAGCACCATTTGTTAAAAAGACTGTCTTTCTTCCAGTAAACATGTTTGGCCCCTTTGCTGAAGATAAATGACTGAGTGTGTTTGTATTTTCTTTTGCATATTCTAACCTGTTCCTTCAATCCTCAGGTCTGTTTTTTGCCAGTACCATGCTGAATTTATCACTGTAGGTTTGTAGTATAATTTTAAGTCAGACATTGTAATTCCTCTTGCCTTATCTTTGCTGCCCAGGACTGTCTGCTCTGCTATTTTTTTCTGGTTCCAAAGTAATTTTAGGAATGATTTCTCCAGGTCTGTGAGGTATGTTGATGGTATTTTGATAGGGATTGCATTAAATCTGTATAACAACTTAGGAGGTATGATCGTCTTCACATCATTGCTTCTTCCTATCCAGGAACAGGGAATATGTTTCCATTTTTTGAAATCTCCCAGGATCTCTTTTCTCAGAGTACAGTAATTTTCATTGAATAGATCTTTTAAAATGCTGTACATGGTTTCAAGGTAAATGCTCAGGGGATCTCACTGACCTTGTCATATACAAAAGTTACATATTTTGTTATGTAGGTCTTGCTTTAAATTGCTCTTAACCATCCAGCAGAAAAGTTTAACCATGAGACATGAAAAGTAAAGCCAGATAAGTATGTAGAGCTGTAAAAGGCTCAAGTTAAAACCTCCCAGCAATGCCAGTTCTGCTGATAATCCACTACTGTTATCAAATATTGGCCTATGCATACAACTACTTTATCTTGGCTCAATGAGAAGAAATATTTGTACCAATAGTGTTTAGAAAAGTTATCATTTCTGCATCTTATACTCTGAACAACTACTATGAAGACAGCAACATGCATTTTATTAATTATTGTGCCTGTCCTACTAATGTCTTTTGAAACTGTTTCATTGTCATTTCTTATTAAAATTAATAAAGCGTTAAAAAAAAGATGGAAGCACATATGTTACTGGGGTACCTTGTTTTAAATTATTCAAAAGAAAAAAATCCCTAGAAGTGGAATGGCTGGGTCAAATGGTACTTGTAATGCAAATTTTTGAGTAGTCTCCATACTGATTGCCACACTAGTTGGACCGGTCTACACTCCCATCAACAGTATAGAGGTGTTCCATTCCCCAATTGCAACAGAATTTGATATTGGTTGACATTTTTGATGATAGCCATTTTTTCTGGGGAAAGAAGGAATCTCTGTGTTGTTTTAACTTGAATTTCTCAAATGACTAGTGATGTTAAATATTGTTTCATGTATTTATTGGCTACTCACATTTCTTCATCTTAGGAGAGTATATTCAGCATGGATGCCCATTTTTTGGATTGGGTCTTTTAAATTTAAGGGACTGATTATTTTTCATTCTTTGTATGTTCTAGAAAGAAGTTCAACCTGTGCGGGACAATTTGATACTTTTTTTTTTAACAATATGTGGGTTTTCTTTTTGTTCTGTTGGTGAGATATTTTAAAAGGGGAAATCCTTTTTAATAAGATGAGATCCTAGTCAATGATTCTTTGAAGTAAGTCCCTTAAAATTTGACTTTTGTTTATCAACTCTCTGCCTAACCCTATGTATTCAAGATTTCCATCTACTTTCATTTCCAGTAACTTTAGTGTCTCTGTTTTAATATTTGTATGTTTAATTCACTTTAGTTTAGTGCATGGTGAGAGAAATGGTTCTAGTTTCAGTCTTTGTTATTCCAGCACAATCTATTAAAGAAGCTATGTTTCATGAGTGAATTTTTTCAGCACCTTTGTCAAAGTTAAGGTGGCTGAGTGTGTCTGCAGTTGTGTCTGCCTCTTCCAGTCTGTTCCTCTGAGAGGCATGTCTGTTTTTTCCCAGTTCTATGCTGACTTTATCACAGTAGCTTTACAGTATAATTTTAAGTCAGGGATTATGATGCCTCCTACTTTGTTTTTCTTTACCAGAGCTGGCTTTGCAGTTTGGAGCTCTTGAGGTCCCTAATAAATTTTAGGAATGTTTTCTCTATATCTTAGAGGTGTATTAATGATATTTTGATCAGGATTACTCTAAAGCTATATAACAGTTTGAATGGTATGGCCATTTTCACAATGTTGATTCTCCCTATTCAGGAGCAAGGAACATCTTTCCAGTTTCTAAAATCTTCTTCAATATTTTTTTCAGAGCACTGTGATTTTCAATATATACATCTTTTATTTCCTATGTCAACTTCATTGCTAAGTATTTCATTTTGGATAGATGCTGTTATAAAGGGCACTGTACCTCTAATCTCTCTCTCAGTAAGTTTGCTGTTTGTGTACAGGAATGGTACTGATTTTCGAGAGCTGAGTTTGTTTCAAACTATACTACTGAATTTGGTTATTAAATATAGTAGTATTTTTGGTGATATTTTTGTGCTCTATATGTCCTGTGTCATGTTATCTGTGAATAATGATAATTTCACTTCTTTTTTTCCTATCCTTAATCTTTTTTTTTCCTCTCTCTTGTCTAATTGCTCCATCTAATGTTTCAAGAACTGTATTGAATAGGAGTGGCAATAGTGTTTGTTCCTTGTCTTGTTCCTGACTTTAGAGTAAAACTTTACAGGTTTTGTCCATTTAGTGTGGTGTTGGTTGTTGGCTTGTCATAAAGAATTGAAAATGACCACAATTCTAAGAAAAACAATAGCAATGAACCACCAAGCATGGAAAGCAATGAAACAGAGAGGAAAAATAAGCAACTGAGTTCTTAATGAAAACATTACACTGACACCAAACCAGAAAAAAAAATCAGAAAAGATTTCACTTTTATCAGAATGAGACAATGACAATCTATTCTGATTTTCTGAATAATGTTTTTATTACCTTTAATAAGAAATTACAATGTGACAGTTTCGAAACACACTAGTAGTGCATTCCCAATAATTGATACAATTCATATTGTTGCCCTCATTGTAGTTATACAGAGTACAGGATGAAGACATGATAAATTTTCTAATGGTTATTGGTACAATAGATTTGTTCTCTTTCATCTAAGAGAAGGTAGTTGTATACATAGTCAAATGTTCCATAACTGTAGTGGGTTACTGGTGAAACCAGCAATGTTGGAAGCTGTTGATTTGAGCTTTTTACAGCTCAGCTTACTAAAATACTGTTACTTTTTATGCGTCACGTTTAAACTTTTCTGCTGGGTCGTTAAGGGCAAGTTAAAGCAAGACCTGTATAAAAAAAAAAACATGGAACTTTTTGTATCTCCCAAGGTCAGTCAAGTTCCCTCATTATTTACTTTGGAACCATGTACAGTGCTTTGTAGAACTGTTATCAGTGTCAGCTGTCTGGATGAGTCACTGTTTGTTCTCTGTGAAAGCCCAAGAGAATGTTTTCTCTCTAGGTGACTCTCCTTAGGTATGCTATATACCTTCAGTCCCTTTCCTCTGTGGTCCCTTAATCTCCTTGAACAGAAAATTTGGGAAACGACTGAGTTATAGGATGTTACAGCACAGGTTCTCTTCTGTCCTGAGTCCTCACTGACCTTGAAGGGCTAGGGCCAAAATATTTGCTATCCTTGTAGCCCTTCTTTTTCTCTAATTTTGGTCTGTAAACATATTCTTAGCCCTACAGAGAAAAACTTAGTGATAAATATTACTCTAAAACATGAATTCTTGAGCTATTCTGATTTTTTCTAGGGTTTTTATCATGAATTGGTGCTAGACCTTATGAAAATCCTTTTCTGCATCTACTTAAATGATCACACAATTTTTGTCTTCGGCTCTGTTGATAGGGTGTATTATATTTCTTGATTTGTACACATTGAATCATCTCTGTCTTTGTGGGATGAAGCCCACTTGGTCATGATTATAAGTCTGTCGATGATTTTTCTGCAGTTTGGTTGTTAGTATTTTATTGAAAATCTTTTCACCTATGCTTATTAGGGAGATTGATCTGTAATTCTTATCTGATTTGGTCTTTCTCTGGTTTGGTGTCAGGGTAATATTTTCATTAAGAACTCAATTTCTTACTATTCCCCTGTTTCATTGTTTTCCTTGTTTGGTGGTTCCTTCCTCTTGCTTTTCTTAGAGTTGTGGTCATTTTCAACTCTTTCTAGAATATCTTTCAATAGTCTTTTAGGGGTAGTTTTATGTTCTTAAATTTCTTCTACTGCTTTTCCTTTGTTGTGAAAGAATATTAATTCTCCATTAATTCTGGAAGATGATTTTTGATGGTACATCAGTCTGGATTTCACGTTGTTTTCTTTTAGGACTTAAATATTTTACTTCAAGCTGTTCTGGATTTGAGAGTTTGTGTTGAGAAGGCTGCCAGGATTCTGTTGATCTTTCCTTTATCAGTAATGTGTTTCTTCTTTCCTCCAACAGCTGTGAATAATACATGCTTGCACTGAATTTCTCATAAATTCATCATTATATGGCTGAGTGTGCATTTAGTTATGGCTAAATAGGGTTCTATATGTCTCACATAACTATGTTAGGTTCTTTTCCCATGCTTGGAAAATTTTCAGCTACTCTTTTGCAAATAGTCATTTTATGTTGGCTCCTGATTTTTGTTGACACCTATCAGTTTTAGATTATTTATCTTTGAATTGTACTGCATCTTTTGAATTATTTTGTTCCTAGTTTCTGGTTATTTTAAGACACCTTTTACTTTATGCTCACAAGGTACAATGCTATCTTCAAAGTGTGAATGTGTGTCATCGGTTTCATTCAAGAAGTTTTTCCAGCTTTTAATGAAACTTCTATTTTCATGGATATCTCTTTAAATCTGTTTAACGCATTCTAATTATTTTTTATATTATTATGGTTGCTGTTTCTTTTCTTTTTTTTCTTTTTTTTTTACCTGAGAGATTATGCCTGATGCAATTTTCTCTGTAGCCTCATGAAGTTGACTTTTTTTTTTACTTCAATTGCTGTCATTTCAGAAATTTCATGTGTGTAATTTCCAATTTCTTTTATGTTGATGTCTCATGAACTTGTTCTGAATGGGCTAAATACCTGATATTGTATTTTGCTCCTTTGTCTTGCTATTTTCAATTTCAAATTTTTTGTTTTCTATAATGATCCTTCTGAATTTTGCTAGTTGGTACCTATATCTCTAGTGTCAAGAGCTCTCCCAGAATAGTCTCTACTTCAGGGATAGCTTCTATGTATAGAAGATTCTTGGTTTGTGTCTTTTCCAGGATCCTACCTTCCCAAGTAACTACCAGTAAGATGTTGATTTCTGTTTGGCTCTATCTGCATTATTTTGGTGTAGGACTACAGTGGAATATTTTCTCTAGAGTTTTCTAATATTGTTATAATACGGATAATAACTAATTATAATAGATAGGACATTCTAGCTGCAATTAGTAATAATGATAACATTAAGTATAATTTAGCCATTGTCAATCTGTGGTAACTATTGATTTTGTACTCGAGATTACTGATTTATAGTTATATAACAGAATCAATTCTCAATAGGATAAGGAAAGTGTTTCCCCTTGCTGGAGTGGATTTACCTGTGGTATGGAAATGGAGGATAGTGCTTCAATAAAGATAACTGGAAAGGAAGACGGTTTTAAAGCAAACAATAGTCATGCAAGGAGCTGGGCGTGGTGGCGCATGCCTGTAATCCCAGCACTCGGGAGGCTGAGGCAGGAGGATCGGTGCGAGTTCAAGACCAGCCTGGGCTACAAAAATGAGCTCAAGGCCAGCCTGAACTGCACAGTGAGACCCTGTCTCAAATATATATATATATATGTATTCATGCAAGGTCTGGGTAACCAGAAAGAAGAGAAACACTGAAATACTATTCAAGGAATCATTTATCTGAACTTGGTCTCTGGGCTTAAGGGATGGGGTTAGAACAAGTAAAAGGAAGGAAGAAGAAAAGTTAGGAAATAACAAAAGACAAAAAGGTAAAGGTAAAAAAAAAAGGCAAAGGTAAAGAAATATAAAAACAGATTATAGAAAGATAAAAAATAAAAATAGGGCTCCAAAGATAGCCCAGTGGTCTAAGCACCCACCTCAGCAAGCCCAAGGACCTGGGCTCAGTCCCCAGTACTACATGCTACCCCAACTCTCCCCTAGGCACACAGAACCAGTCACTAAGACTGGACATGGTGGCACATACTTGTAATTCCAGCTCTGGGGAGGATGAAACATGATCAATATGAGTCTGGGCTGTATAATGGGACCCTGTACCAAATATATAAAATTTTAAAAATTCAGAATATTTTTAAAAGAGTTGGTCCTGAGTACCTGTTTTTATTTCAGGTATCTTGTCTGTAAGCATAAAACTGGTTCATCTTGAACTTATCACCTGTTGAATTGTATTTTGCGATTTTTACCTCCCCTAGCCTCATCTGTCCATAATGTGTATCCTAGTCTGGGTTCTACTCTGTTAACCTAATCTGCAATCTATTAACCATTGCTTACTGAAGAAGATATTATTTAATTTTCTTTTGTTTATGTAGGGTTTCTTTTTGCTGTTGTTTGTTTGTTAGCCACTTATTTTCAATTTCAGTGTACTATGATCTGATAATAGTTTTGTTTTGTTTGTACTTAGTGAAGGTTCTATAGGATCTACAGGGTCTCACTACACAGATCAGACTCTTAGTGATTCTCCTGTTTTCAACTTCCCAAGTCCTGTGATTACAGGCATGTGCCACTATGCCCAGTCTCAATCCAAGTCTTAGTGTGCTGTGGGGGCAGGGACATTACAGTATTCCAGGGTTTGAACCTCAGCCACTGAGCTCTGCCTAAGCATGTGCCTTAATCTGCTGAGCTATCTGGCTGGCCTTGATAGGATAATATGAATGGATAGTTTTAGTTTCTTTACTTAAGCATGTTGTATGAGTACTGAGTACTGTTTTGGAGAAAGGCCTAGGTGCTGTGCAGAATGTATGATCTGTTGATGTGAGGTAGAACACTATAGATATCTACTAGGAGCATTAAGTTCACAGGTTTGATTCAGTTCTGATATTTTTGTTCTTGATTTTTTGTCTAATTGATCTTTTTGCGAAAGTGGTTATTGATATGCCCATTATGATTGTATTGTTCATTAAGGTATGTTTCATATAGTTAGTTGTGCTGGTATTTGTTTCATAACTATTTATGATTATTATATTTTCCTCTGGGATTGTTCTCTTAATAAGTTGATAGTGACTTTCTTTTTCCGTTCTGCTTATAAATCTAGTTATAATCAATTCCTAAGGATTCTTGTTTACCCAACTATTTGATCTGGTGCTGACCACATATTCTAGATGTTTTAATATCATTTTATATGTCATTATATGGAATTAGATCCTGTATGTATGTATTATACATGTCTTTTATCATCATATGTATGACAAAACATAGAATAGATAAATAGGATAGATAGATAGATAGATAGATAGATAGATAGATAGATAGATCCCAACAGCACAATTATTTCTCTTTTCATTTGGCTTTTAAACAGAGAAGACAGGACCTATCAGATCTCAAAAGCTTTCAGTGCTCTGAGCCTTGTGCTGACACATATATAAATTGCTTTCTGTTGTTATTTACCTCTCCCAGAATTCCTTGAGCATAAGTAAGCATTTCAGGTCCTTAGACTGAAGCTGCTAAGTGGTTTGTTAAAAGTGCAACTTCTGGAGTCTAATTCATGATGGATACCCTTTCCTCCATACCACATGTTATGGTTTATGTCTAGTTGTCCCCCTAAAGCCTCATGCAGTCATTGGGAGGGGACTTCTATAGATTGAGACTTGACTTATGAGTCACTGGCATTATGTGTTTTAGTACTGATCTAGAGTTTGAGACTTGATCCATGATCCCTGGGATTATGTGGTTTAAGTACTTCTGGGATTATGGGTGTAGCCTAAGGCAGATAAGGCTAAGGCGGAGAGGCTGAATGTAATATAAAGAGAGACAGAGACAGACAAAAGCTGTTACTCTCTGCTTCCCTGTTTGTTCAGTTGTCTCTGTCACAATTCTTGCTGTTCCACCGCCATGAACTGGATGCACTCTGCCCTGTTCCACTTAGCCTTAGGCCAGCTGAATATGAACTGAAACCTCCAGTAACTGTGAGCTAATAAACCTTTCCTTCCTTCATTTTGAGTGTCAGATATTTGTCCCAGCAAGGAGTGAAGAGTAACTAAGACACCACATCATCTCTTAAAAGCTTTATTCCAATGAGAGTGTTTGATAAATACATGGATCACTGCATAGTCAAATTAAGAATATAGCATGCTATAGAGACAATCATTGTGCCCACCCTAGTTTAAGTAGCAATGATTTTTTTTGTCCTTCCCACTAACTAGCTCTGTGACCTTCATCTGTTCACAAAGGTGTCTGTTCCTTGCTCAAATTTATTTCGCTAACTTTATTATTTCTAATGTCTTTTTAAATCTAACATTCTATGATTCTGCTATAGAAGTAGCCAAAGGTTTTTGAATAAGTTAATATATTGGAAATCAAGACACAATTCTTTCTAACTCTTTCCATGGTATCCCTCCCTTGGAGAACTCAATTTCCAGGCACTAGGATTTTCATCACCAGAGACATTACTGCTTTGACAATGGTATCTCATTCACCTTTAGAATTTAAAAATCGTCCACCAAGAGTGCATTACAAAAATCACTCACAGGCAAAGGTTAAAAAGTGGCTGCTGTATATAATGAATTTCTGAAGAGTATTCAGTCCCTGCTCCTTCTAATACAGGAGCTGCTTCTCAACAATAAGGGGATAAGAATAATTGGAAGCCGAGTCTTAAAACACACACTTCATATTCATCCTTCATCTTTTCAGCAGTCCTATCCAAATTGAACAAGAGCCTTCACATGCTTAAAAGAAACTCATTTAGCCTCTTCATTAAGCTTTGATCTTAAGGAGACAAAGGGATTAATAGCTATTTGGTGCGATCAGAGCTCCCACCTGTATTCTTTGTCGCTAAGGTGTATGGATATTCAGTCAAGTATATAAGAAATTTTGGCAGCTGCTTTGCTTTTATCTCCATACAATCTCTGATACAAATTAACCCAATCATAATGTTCTTGGTCCTGATTTTCCCTAAGATTAACATGTTCCATCTCCTTGTCGTTATCAACCATGATAAACATTTCCAGAGAAAAGTATTTCACAGTAGTTCTAGAAGAATTTTCTCTGAAGACATCTTTTGAGGTGTATTAGTTACTTTTTGCTCATTGCTGGAACAAATACCCAACACTCAAAATGAAGGAAGGAAAGGTTTATTTAGCTCACAGTTTGTGGAGGTTTCCGTCCATATTCGGCTGGCCCAAGGCTGAGTGGAACAGAGCAGAAAGCATCCAGTTCGTGGCGGCAGAACAGCAACAAAATGGTGGCAGAGGTAGCCAACCAACACGGCAGCAGAGCAACAGCAACAGCTAGAGCTCCAGTCTGTCTCTCTGTCTCTCTTTATATTACATTCAGGCTCTCCGCCTTAGCTCCCGCCCTAGGCTACACCCATAATCCCAGAAGTACTTCGACCCATAATCCCATCAGTACTAAAACCTATAATCCCAGGGATCATGGATCAAGTCTCAAACTCCAGAAGTCCCCGCCCACTGACTCCATGAGGCTTTGGGGGGACAACTAGACACAAACCATAACATGAGGTAACTGACATTTCAGAAAGTAGGGAGAGAAAATATGAATGTGACAGAATTAGTATTAAGCCTATAACAACATTACATGTTTTCTACAGTAGTGTACAGAAATTCATTGAAATATATCCAGTAGGAGACATAACAAATAAGAATGATTCCATGGGCATTTAGATGGGCATGGGGTACAGCATAAGGGAATCAAATTATTAGAAGTAGAGTTAAGACAGGTATGAAATCATCAAAAATCCATTGCACTTTTATATAGAAATCAAAATGATTATAATTTTAAAACATATTTTACATTAGGATCTGAAACTATGTATCACCTAGAAAAATACTTAATAACATTTCATAATACCAAAAAGAAAATAGGCATGCAGGAAATTATTACTTTGAGAGAGAAAAGGGCAGTTGCTGATGTTGAATGTCTAAGCAAAAGAAATCTCAAAGGAGATGATGAGAACTGCATTCATTTTAAAAAACAATAACAAAATAACAAGCAACAGAAATGAGGTGGAAATCATTTGCTTACTAAATTCGATGCCTTGGGTTGCAAGAGCAATTGCAAAATCTCGGGGGAAAAGTAAATATAATTTATCAGAAATAGTTTGTGAAGAATTAGTAAAAATAATGAAAGAATATATTAAATAAAGTGGTAAACTAAATAGCAAGATAGGCAACAAATGCTCTTATAGTATTGCAAATTTGTCAACATATAAGACATACACAATGTTAGGAATTATCTAAAATTTAGCTAAGCACAAATAGCCCAAAAAGTAAAACAAAAACAACAGATAAAAATCTCAGTGTATTTTTTGATCTTTCTCATCAACTGAAAACTTTCTGTCTGAAATTAATTTAACAACTTGAAACAAGTTTTTCAGAAGGGCAATGTGGTCACATAGACACATGGTCACACAGGACATCTCCAGTACGTCTGTTAACCATCCTTTCTCCTGAAATCATCCACTATATTTGAATACCACCAAAGTGACACGTTCTCATTTCAATTTATTCTTTCTGTAGAGTATTTCAAATATGCATGTTAATGTTGAAATTTTTATTCTTTCTGTAGAGTATTTCAAATATGCATGTTAATGTTGAAATTTTTTAAAGTAAGGTAGGAAGTACCATGAGATGGCTTGCCTGTTATAAAACTATTCAAACTTGCAAAAGGAAGAGAATGGCATTTTAAGGATTCAAACAGATTGTGCAAGAGTGAGAAGAGAAATCAAAACACAAATCAAGTACAAAATATTCACAAAATTAAGTACAAATATGTATTTTAAGTGAAAATTGGCAAAAGCCTTTTAGAATATTTCAGTGAAAGAAGAGGTAAAGTACAGACTATTGAATTTGATGGATATAATAATGCTGATAATTTGTCATCTTTACTTTTAAAAACAATGAAAAATTCATTAAAGTTAATGAGAAGGATTGGCAGGATATCTCAGTGGACTAATTGTCTGCTTAAGCAAATGCAAGGACCAGGGTTTGAGCCACAGAACTGCATGTCACACCAGCTCCCCACTCCTGGGTATGCTGAGCATACCCACTGAGACAAGGTGTTTTGGCACACGCCTGTAATTACAGGGCTGGGGAGGCTGAAAACAGGAGCAAAAGCGGTATAGTGAGACTCTGTACCAATTAAATAAATAAATAAATAAATAAATAAATAAATAAATAAATAAATAAAATTAATGGGATATGCAAACCTGATGATTGAGGTCATTGATGAAAAAATAAAAGTTCTTCTGACATCAGGGAAAACAAATCATAAAAAATTTTAGACCGCACAATGAATGCTAAGTAATTAGAAAGAGATAGAGATAAATTACAAATAATGTAAGGAAAGGATTCATGGACAGTTTGAAAATGCAGTGATGAGCAAGTGAAATATCTGAGCACTTTAAAAAACGTTTCAAACTTCTTCCCAATTTGACACAAAATACTGCCATTAGCTAAGGTGGTAAAGAACTAATTATATGCAGTTCCTACCTGAACATCAACAGTCAACTGGTTAATGGCATCATTAAATTTAAAGAGTAATTAAAATTAGTCATTTTCCAAGAAAACTTAAAATGCTCAGAAATTTTATCATTCATATATGGAAGTACTAGTAAAAAAAAATTAGGAGTGAATTTGCCAAACTTAACAAAATAATAATACTGAAAACATGTATAATGTCATGAATAGTTATGAATCTTAAAAGAATTTTTCTAAGCCACCAATACAATGAATTTCTTTTCTTTTTTTTTTTTTTTTTTGCCTTTTTGAGACAGGGTCTTACTATGCAGTTCAGGCTGGTCTTGAGCTCACTTTTGTAGCCCAGGCTGGTCTCAAACTCACATCAATCCTCCTGCCTCAGCCTCCCGAGTGCTGGGATTACAGGCATGCGCCACCACGCCAGGCCAATACAATGAATTTCTATTGCCCATTCTAAAGTACAGATTAAATCATCTTTATGTTTTTTATATACAAAGGAGCACCACAAAGTCATTCTCATATGAAGAGACTTTCAAATCAGCCAAGAATAAATTAAAAAGTAGAGGGAGGAAAAAGGATTCTGCTGCTAGTGAGTTATGTTATTTTTCTGAGCTTTGTATCTATGACATTTGTTAGGTTTTTAAATTTGGAATATTGTGAATTTTGTTCAAAATTAATACTCACATTTGTATCTAATTATGTACTTGAATTGTAATGAGCTCTCACATTATGTAAATGTCAGTCTCCCTAAAACTTGGGTCCATTTTGTACTCAGGTAAGGTAAAAGTTGGGGCAGTGGATCACAGTTTCACCACTTCCATGCTGAAGTCAAGACATGTCTTCGTGGTCCTGGGGCAAGGCTCCCAGAAGCTTTGCATGGGTGCACCTGGGCTTCACTCTCCAGTCCCTGACAGGCTTGCTACTCAGTCTGGTAAATCCCCCAAAACTGGCAGGGCAAGGGCAAGGCTTTCTGGTCTATTGACCTCTTCAGTTTACCAGCTTTACTGAGATTTGATCTGGCAGTTATTTACTGTTTTGACTAGATACTTGTTAGTCATTATAATACTTACTTTAACATTTTTGTGCAGTATTTCTCATTATTTTAATTGAAGTAATCAATGTAAATTATTAGACATTTCTATGAATGTCAATCCTTACTTACTCATTTTATATCAAATTTAGAGAAACCCTATATCCTGTCAAATACTTTTTCTGCTTTAAAAAATTGTATTTAGAGACTTGGTGTGGTGGTGCATGTCTGTAATTCCAGTGCTTGGGAGGCTGAAAACAGGAAGATCCCTATGAGTGAAATCTGTGTAGTGAGACACTGTAGAGCCCTATACTAAATACACAAGGCAGGCAAACAGACAGATAGACAGACAGACAGAGATATAGATTATATAGAATTTATTTTATTAAAAAAACCTTAACCTTTCTAAATAATAACATCCTTATACAAAGCCCTTGTGTTATGGTTTTTCACATTCTTAGGGCATAGGATAGGTAACACCCTAAAGAATATTTTTCCTGTTTTGCTTCTGTTCTCAATATTTTATCATGAGTACTTTCTCACATCATTAAAAATGCTTAATGAACATTTTACTTGGTTCTGCAGTAAAAGTCTATGTTTTGCCCTAAATTATATAGTAATAATGTACACAATTCAGCTCATTAAAAAGAAAGCATCTGAGAATAATAAAATATACATATGTTACACCTAGACTTTCTGTGTCTCATAGTTCAAACTTGCACACTGGTGGCTGGACTGAAAGTTTTAGAGTGTAACTGGGGACAGCTTCTCTAGCCCCCACTCCACCTTTCTTTCTTTCTTTCCCTCCCTGATAGAGGCAGCTTTGGGTCCTCAGAGTGAGTCTGCGTTTCGTGGCTCCTGAGTCCTGCGCATTTGAGGATGCATCTGAACAAGAGGCAGTGCAGGGAGGCCCGGACATCCACAATTCAGTGTCTTCCCCACTCACACCATTTCTTGGTTGTCCTTCCATTCGAAGAATTCCCGTTGCAGACTGTTCAATGCATGGCTGTGTGCAGGGCTTAAGAGAAGAAATGAAATACCTATGTTCTCCCACTCCTAACTCCACACTCGAGTTTCTTGGAAATGATAGCAAAAGCAAAAGAAGAAAGGAATTCTATCACTTCTATGACAATAAAACTGAAAACTGTGAGGACATTCATACTTTGATGAACATCTCTGGGCAAAGAAGAGGCAAGGACTGAGTCCTTGGTAACCCATGGTACCACACTGCAACCTAAACTCTCTTCCCTAGTGATGTGCCATGGTCTACCCGAAGGGGCCAGGTCCCAGCTGTCGGCTCTGTCACAGGATGAAGCCCTGTTACTTTGGCACAGAGAAAAGTAAGGCTGTCTGCTCCTAGCACACATAATCTGCAATAGAACCTGTCAGTTGACATCCCCCCGGCCCCAACCCCACATACACAACACTGGGTAACTGGTGTTGCTTGACAGTTCAGCCTCAAGTGTTGTGGTTTATATCATCAACCGTCTTCATGGGCCTCTTGATCTTCAGTTCAGGAAATGTTTCTCTGCTCCACGTGGCTGTGGCTGAGGTCACTTGCAGGTGTCCAGATGGAGAGGGGCTGGTGGAGAGGACTTAAGGTGGCTCTGTTGTTACATCTGGCTTTGGCAGACAAGGCTAGAGCACTGGACTCTGCAGTGATGATCACTGGAGCACACACACATTCCAAAAGGAGTGAAATCACTCAGGAATTCCAAAAGGCATGCTGTAGAGGACATGAAGTGAAAGTCTCCAGGGCCTCTAAGCTTGTCTTGGATGAATGCCCACTGTCTGGCCTCCATCAGCACACTCTCTTGGTCTCCATCGGTCCATTCAGATTCAAAGCAAAGCAAAAATCTCCAATTACCCTCCAGTGGGGAAAGGAAAGAGAAAACTAAGGGAAATGCAACTCTAAATATTAAAAAAAAAAAAAAAAAAAAAACATAGGCTAGGCATGTTAGAGTTACACAGGAAAATACAGCAGTCAAAGGGAGTAGGGCGTGCCAGGTCAGTGGGAGAGACATTAAGACAGCACATGCACAGGGTGGGCATAGGGTCCTCAGTGACCAGATGACCTTGAGCAGCAGTCATATGGATTTGCCCTGTACTTGGGTAGAAAGTGGAAGCTTTGTGGGGTTTCTGTGGGAGGTTGTTAGGCTCTATCTTACCATTTAAAGGCAGTTCTCAGTGCTAGGTGGGAAATGCACCGAAGAAGAGCTAACAGCTGCAGGCAGGATGCTGACCTGGAAGCTACTTCAAGCATCACAGAAAGAAATCATGGTGTCTAGTGTGACAAGTGGCCATTCTAGGGTGCCTGGTTAGCATAATGAATTTTTTTTCTTTTGCCATAGCAAATCTCCAGCCTATAAATTGTTCGTGAGAAACCAATCACATAAACCAATATTGTTTCTTTCTATTAAATTATAACTCACAAGCATTAAGGCTAATGAGCCTCAAGTGAACCCCAAGGTAACTGTATCACTCATGTGTCCTAAGAAAGCCACATGGAAAACTGTCTTGTCATAAATCTTCCTTGTCATTCTCTGCAGAGATCACCCCTATTCTAGCCTCCATCACTAAAGATGTGTCCTATTTTTACACAATCTCTATAAACAGAATAATGCAGTATGTATACTTTCATTCTTGGAATATTTCACTTAGTGTTGTGCCTGTAAGATTTATCCAAGATGCTATCAATTGTGGGTGCACTGCTTTTTGTTGATGCGTTCTAATAAATATAGCACAGTTTTTTATATTTTCAAGTCATAGGTGATGGCATTGGCTGATGATTTGGGAATACAAACTGAGAAAAAGATGAGTAGTATTTTTAGTGTGAGCTTCCAGAAGACTTGGAATTACTGTGGGGAAGGCTGCAGGAGGAAGGGTTGTAGGTGAACAAAGTAGGAAGTATCTTAGCCATAGTAGGATACTGACTACCAGAGGCCTACTGAGCATGCATGGAGGCTGAGAAGGCAAATGGGTAGGCAGATTTGAAGTTGGGAGAGAGCTCAGAGCTGACATCTCGGGTTGTCTGTGGAGACGCATCCAGACCTTGGGGTGACTCTTTTTGGGGTCGGAAAAGGGTGAATGAGGCTGGGGACTGAATTCCTCACAGCAATGAGCACTTGAGGAGAGGATAGAAGCACAAGGTAGATGAAGAAGTATAAGGAGAGAAGGACAAGCTGCCTGAGACAAAGTAAAGATCTGACTCAAAGGGAGGACTGCGGCAGTGCTGAATGGATCTCGTGTGACAAAAGCTGGTGCTCAGAAGAGCTGGAGGACAGCCTGAGTGGATCATGTGGCACCCAACAACCACATTCTATCCTTCTTTAGCCACAGTATTTGAGGGAAAACACATCCAGGCCTGTTTTCCAGTCTCTCTCTCTCTCTCATCCAGATGTGACTGGGCAACCAGTGAGCAAAAGTGGGGTGGGGGTACTGGTGCTTCCACTCTAAGGTGAAAGTAGAACTGTCTGCTCCTCTGCCTTGGTAGGAAGCTCCCCAGGAGCATGTAGAAACTTTCTGGGACCTATGGTGCTTTGGTTTAGTATCTGAATGGTCATTTCTACTCACTGCTCAAAACATTTTCATGTTTGTATCTAATAAGAGTTACTCTCTACATACTTGAAACCGTAGCAGAGGAGTAGAGTTAAGAACTACGCATAGCTAGTAAAATTTGCCACACCTTCCCTTGTTTGTAGCTTCTTTGTACATGGGCTGGAGCAGCAGCAGACTTTGCAGCCCATATAGCTTACCAGTAATCTAGGATGATTCAGAGGAAAGCTGTATGCTGCATGCTCAGGGCTTACCATACCACATGTACCCAGCTGATCTCTGGCCTCATTTTATAAGAAACAAACTGACTATATCTTTCATTTTCTGCTATATTTTCTACCATAGAAAGCCACGCCTGATACTAATCAACACAAATGCATGTAGGTAAGTGCAGAGGAATATGAACAATGTATTCAAAGGTTTGGTTTTTTTTTTTTTTTTTCTATACAAATGAACAGAGAAATCAGATAGTGACAGGAAAGGCTAAGAGGGGAAGAGAGGTGTTTTATTTTTTGCATTTCAAGTGGAAAGTATTTCAGTATGTTACATGCTGAGAGAGATGCAGTAAGAAAAAGAAGCAGCAGCTGACAATGAGAGAGGAAGCAGGAGGCGATGGTCCTGTGCCCATCTGACCCTCACAGGTGCGTTTGCTCTGGCTTGACAAGCTATATGACTGCAGATATTCAATTTCCATGAACTTTTCCCAAGAGTTCTCAGGTAACTCCTGCATACTGAAATTTTTGTGGAATTTTTTTTGATAAATAATAATTGTGTCTTGGGCCAGCGAGATAGCTCAGTGGTCTAGAGCACCTGCTTTGGCAAACTTAGGGATCGCGGTTCAATCCCTGGCACGACATGCTGCACCAGCCCCATCCCCAGGGCAGGCCATATCATAAATAAATAAATAAATAAAGTTTAAAATAATAATAACAATAACAATAATAATAATAATTGTGTCTTTCATAGACCCTAACCTCATGCCTTCATACACTTTGTTTCACTTTCATAGGGGAAATAAAGTAGGAAGGGTTTCAGTACTACTTGGGATTATATGAATAATCAAAAGAAACCACTCATTAAGTCATGAGATATGAATCCTGTTTCAAAGAAAAATGTAATACATAGCAAGTTAATAAAGCAAAGAAATAAAAATCTGAGTTTTCTAAATCCCCTGTTAAAATGGAACTTTTAAAATCATACACATTGAAAGGAGGTAAAAATATATTTCTGTGTGTGATGGAGTTGCTATAATTTCAAATATATACATCCACCCACGACACTAATTAAAGTTTCAAAAAATTCTCCCTGTGGTGTCAGTGTTTTTACCTGAACAAGGCCCAGGTTTCCTTCTGTGTTCTGTGATGCTAGATCCACAATCCTTTTATGTCTATTTTTTTCCCACAAGAAACAAGCTGTAGGAGCTATATCAAGAATTACATTTGACCACTAATGCTGAGATCCCATTAATCAACCTACCATTGCTTGGGTATCTAGGAGCTATCCAAGGAAGGCACACTATTTTTAGTCATCAGCTTTTTGTACATTTAAAACTACAGTTGAATTAAGATCTCCTAGAGATTTAGGGTAATAAATAACAATAAATGCAGGTTCATAGACTGCATGCCAGAGAGATTGCATACCAGAGGACCATGTGTACAGGTAAAAATAAATAAATAAATAAATGAAAGCAGAAATCAACAAAAAATAATAAAAAGGAACAGTTAATAAATAGAGAGAAAAAATAGCATCTTGATGACTAACACAGGCGATGCTCCGAGGATATTTGTCTATTTGTTTCATCAAGTAGAACAAGTAGACATGGCAATAGGGTGGGCACCAGGGAAGTTACTGGCAGGATCCTAGCAAGAGCCATGGGAGTGGAAATCTCACACATGCATGTTTAGAAGGGGTTCAAGAGAGAAAGGATATTAGATACAGTGGAACTTGATGGTTCAAGCAATTGATGAGGACAAGGAAGGTTGGCCGCTTGGGTGTTATACTGGGAGAAAGAACAGCACATTATTGAACAAGGAATGATGGAGAAGAATGGGACAAGCTGACAATGCAAGGGCAAGAGGTCAGTTTATTGGAGGGACATCCAAT
>PVJA010009685.1:33382-59946 GCA_004027025.1 Myocastor coypus
TTATGGTCATCAGCTACATGAAGGTAGAAAGAGAATATTAGAAGGTGAAAGGCAGGAGGAAAAGTAAGAAATATCCATCTAAGCAGGAATGAAAATAAACTTGGAAAATATGATAGGATTGCCTGATGTTCTACAGAGCCATGTGACATTACCAATCATCTGAGTAAAGGAGATCAGTCAGGTGGGCTGTAGTTTGCCCCAGTGTCCACAGCTATAGTCCCAGCCTGGGAGGGTTGCTGGTGGCTTCCCTAAGCAGTATGATGGAGTTGGGGTTATAGTACATATGAAGGGTAACCAAGAATAAAGAGGTAACAAAATCATTTCCATGACGTTTTGGAGTTGCAACTCCAAACAAAAACACCAGGACACTACCCAGGAGCTGGAGACAGATTTATTTATGTCAACTGACCTGATAAGGATTCACTTCCCACAAAATATCAAGCCTCCATCTCCGGTACTCTAAGCCTTATTTAGCGCTATCAGGTGAGAATCAGAGTATCTGGTATTGATTGATTACATCTTATGTCACTATTAGTGATTGGCCTAAAAGAAAACAACATCATATATATTGCATACTAAAGCAAGTTCAAACTCCAGGCAAGTTCAGAGTTATGGAAATCTAGCTTTTCAGGGCAGGGGCAAACTTGAACTTACAGAGAAACAAATGCTTGAGATAAAATAGGAGCTCAAGATATAGTCAGTTAGATAAGTAATATGTAACTGGAACTGGGGGAAGATAGGAAGACCTGTTCAGGGAAGTGGCTACTTGCAGGAAACTTAACTCTAAAATGTTCACTCTTGTTTTCATCTGCAGATAGAGACCAAGGTCAAATACTAAATGATGAACAGGGAAGGTACTGGGAGAGCTGGGAGGTGCTATGCGAAAGGTGACAACATATGGAGCCAAGATGCAGGCTCATCATGAGAGTGAACATCAAGGTAAAGGAAGGCCTGAGATCTCTAAATGATAAACAAGGGATTAAGAAACCACAAAATAGGGGCTAGGGAGATAGCTCCATGGCACAAGTGCCTGCCTGGCAAGTGCAAAGTCAAATCCTGGTCCCACCAAAAAAAAAAAAAAGGAAACTGTAAGGCTTTGTAAATGTGTATTTAACTCAGCAGGAGTCATGACAGGAATGGCATGGACAGAACAGCAGTGCAGTGGAGCCAGAGGCTGCAGCCCATTCTTCCTGTGGCCAGTGCTCCTGATGAGCCATTCTCCGCCAGAAATGCAGAGCTCCAGGCTTCACTGGAAACAGCAGGGAGAGTGGACAGCAGTCGGGATGAGGAGCAGGAAAGACTGGTCCCCACCTCAGAAACACAGAGGGCTGCAGGACCAACCTCAGGGAACCTCTTTAGAAGGAACTCTGGAGAAGAGGGGCCAGAGGTAAAGGCCAAGCTTTGACTTTAACGGGAGCACTCTTGTCTATGCTCTGGATTAAAGCTGAAGTTCTCTGTTACCTTTGTTGCTGAGATAAAGTATGTAAAGCCCAAAATTAAAGAAGGAAAGCTTTATTTAGCTCACAGCTTGTAGAGGTTTCAGTCTATAATCAGCTGGCTTAAGACACAGGGGCAACAACTGATGGTAGCAAAAGACAGCAAGAGCAGTAAGAGCAAAAAGGGAGAAATCAAGCCTCTTTTACTCCATGATATTGTATGCAAACTACCCATCATATGCTGGTATAGCACTCATACCCCCAGTCTCAGCACTTACCAATTACAAACTCTAGAGTCAGTTACTTCAAAAAGCCCCCACAACCACCAGCTCAACGTGAGGCTTTAGGGGAAATTCAGACACAAGCCATAACATCAGACAAGAAAAAAGATAATCAAGTTAGGAAGCTTTGGTGACAATGCAAAAGATGGCAGAAGTTGGTCCCAGGAAGATGGCAGGAAACCAGTAAAGAAATGATTGGAGGGTATTTGTAACATTCATACTTCATTGCATTGCTGGGTTTTTTTTGTTTGTTTGTTTGTTTGTTTTCGGTGAGAATGAGGCTAGAATTCAGGACCTTGCACTTGGCAGGCAATCATTGCTGTGTCATTTACTTTATGTAGCATTATGAAAGGAGACAATCATAGAATTCTTATACCATTTCAATTTTAACATACATCCAGATTTCAAAGCTAATAAAATAGGAAAATATGCACCTTACGATGTATGAAACATGATATATTGGTTGAACACAGTACTGTGCTAAGGAAGAAGCTCTTTTTCCAAAAACATTGAGAACTAAGTAAACTGAAGATTCAGCATTTTTAAGGGCTTGCTAGAGAAATTCCCTAGCAGCTGCTGGAGGTGAGCCAGGCCTACGACACTGGGTAAGCCCACAGAGCACATCTACCATGGCCTTCCTAATGGGCTCCTGTTAGAGAGGAACTCTTGGTGACTCCATACATCTAATTAATAACCACAGATCAATTTGCTTATCATTCGTGATTCCAAAAACCATATGGTATTTGCAATTAATGGTTCATGTCTAATAACTGTGGAAAATGGCTCTGGTTCATCCATGCTGCTGATTAAGCCCTGTCACTAACGAACATCACCACAGAAAGCAAAACTGCCCACAGCAGCTGTGCCAAGTTAGAGCTTTGATATTTGTAACTTCTGTTCTCTAAGCTATGTCAAACAGGCATGTATACTCTGTGATTCATAATTGCAATGGATATTTGAAATACTTTCAGGTGCTTTTCCAGAATACTAAGCATTATTTCTAGACTCCATCCCAGTTCAATTAGGTCAGACCCCCTGGTGCAGAGTTCCAGGCTTTAGTACTTTTGGAAACTTCCCAAGTGATTTAAATATACAGCCAACATGAAATCCACGGGTGCCTGCTAGTTTCCTCATTAATAAGTTATAAACTTGGATGTGTTCAGATCAATTTATCTTAGAAATATTGCTTTACTAGTATAAGCACTGCAATAAAATACAGCAGGCCTCAGAAATGAATGTCAAATGAGATTGGAAAGGGACAATGGGTTGCTAAATGAAAAGTAAAACTGTAGAGTGTCATCTTAATTAAAATAAGTTAGATCAATATATTCACGTGCATATATGTCCAATTAATCATCATAAATCAATTCACATATAATTTTATCCTCTGTGCATTGCTTACTATTTCCAGTTAATGATTCACATCTGGCCACTATAAGAAGGTTCTGAATCCTCTACAATGCAAGCTTAACAGTATCAGTGAGAAGTATGACTCAGGAATTTGTACATATGTGTGTCTATACACATTTCTGTAATCATATATATATATACATATGCACACATATATGCTTTTCTATACATATATATGCATATCTCTACACAAATGTATCTGTACGTTTCACTTTATGCATACACGTGTACCTATCCACAAATACATAATCCTACACATTTGTGTATCTATGAAGACAACATAAGGGCCAGCCAAATAGCTCAGTGGATTAAAGTGCCTGAAAGAAGGTGTAGGGGCCAGAGATTCGATCCCTAGGCCTACTGTGCTGGCCCCACCCCCAGGGTAAACTGAGATAGTGATTGAGATTGGGCGTGGTGGTATGTGCCTGTAATCTCAGCTCTTAGGAGGCTGTAAACAGGTGGATCACGAGTCCAATCTAGTAGTAAGACCCTGAACACCCTGTAGACTCTTCTCTAAAAATGCAAAATAAAAAAGATAACACATAGCATCTACATATGCATACAGCATGCGGTCATGTACCTATGGTGAAAGGAAATAGAGAAAATGTTTATAATTTTCAGTGTTCAGATGATAGGAAGTGTTAATTTCTTTTTGTCTTCATTTCCTATAGTGTAAATGTAGTTCTTTGTAAAAAAAAATTATTTCAATATAATAGCAATTCTTATTTATTGGAGAAATTCTGGAAAACATAGGTAAGCAGAAAAGTTTAACCACAAGGCATAAAACATAAAGCTAGATGAGTATGCTGAGCTGTAAAAGGCTTAAAGCAACAGCTTCCAACATTGCCAGTTTTACCAATAACCCATTGCAATTATCAAACATTGGATTAGGTATACAACTACTTTCTCTTAGTTCAATGAGAAGAAATTTGGTTGTACCAATAATGATTTGAAAAATTATAACATCTACACTCTATAATCTGTATAACTAATAGGAGGACAACATTATGCATTGTATCAAATATTGAAATGTACTACTAATGTGTTTTGAAACTGTCACATTGTTATGCACTGTTATTTCTTATTAAAAGTAATTTAAAACAAGAAAAGAAGATTGAAATGGTTCATGATTTCAACACTTGGAAGTAACTGCTCTGGACATTTTGGCTCATGTTCTCCATTTTTTTCTTATATAAGACTGCCCATATTATATAGAATATATTTGAATAGATAGAATTATATTTACACAAAATTTTAAAGTGTCTTTTAGCCTTTTTTTTCCTTCTAATAAAAGTTTTGCTATGTCATTATTTTTCAAAACACATTCTTTAAGTGAAGTACACTGGATCACATTGTGAGATTAGTGTATTCAACCAAACATTTATTATGTAGCTTTTATGCTGTAATCAATAATTTGTCTATATATGAATATATCCCTGTATCTGTTTTCTGTTATTATAACATACTCCCCAAGGCTGGGTAACATATAAAGACAAGAGATTCTATAGCTACTGAGTGGTGCTTATGAGTGGGTTTTCAGTGTAAGGAAAACAGGTGTGGCAGCCAGCTGTGCTTTCTAAGAAACTCAGTAACTTCTGGGAACAAGGGAAAGAAAGAAACATAGGACAGAAAAGTGACACAGAAGAGGAAAAAAAATGGCTTTCCTGAACCAGTGGCAGTGGAGATAAAGGAAACTGAATACATTCAAACTACATCTACTGACCTCTGCTTATAGTGGAGGGTTCGATGCTGTCCTCTAAAGTTGGCCAGGAAAATGCTAACCTATAGATATAAAATGGGATGGAAATCTGCTTGGGGACAAGAAACTGTGTGGGGGAAGCAGGTAGATTCTTAGGCCACAGTACCAGGACTATTATTTACTAAAAGAGGAGACAGCTGTTTTTCACTGTCCCCTCTACTAACAATGCATGGAATGTGCCTCCCTTTACCCTCTCCCCCTTATCACAAAATCCAGGTGCATTATAATATCGGGGTCACCATGATGTATCCAGCACAGGAATAAGCACTGATCTATGTCTTAGACTAGGAGAAAAATCCCTGAAACATTAGAAAGAAGTTACAGGAAGTGCCATACTTAGGAACCATTAGGAAGAAACCAGCCCCTAGGCTATACGCACAGCTCCATAAAAGCCTGTCCCCTTCTCCCAGGAACAGACCACACTGACCCTGTCCATCAGACCTGGTCCCTCCTTCTGCTTAAGCTGAACTCCTTTTCCTGCCTTCTCTCCCTTGTACATTATAGCACTTGACTGCGTATTAGTGCTATTGTTTCAGTTCTTTCACATATCCCTAAAGCAAGTTCCCATGTGGGTAATATATCATTTATTCATGCTTGCAAAAGAATATTGAGGTATGGATTTAAAACAGCTGAATTTTATTTTTATGTGTTTAGTACAGGGTCGATAGGGTCTCAGTCTGTACATTGGATTCATATTGATTCTCCTGTTTTCAGCATCCCAAGCATCAGGAGTACAGGCATGTGCCACCATACCATCTCAGTTGCCATCTTAGCGTGCCCCCAGGGCGGGGCTGGCATGGTAGGCCAAGGTTCAATCCCTGGCTGGCCTCTGTGCTTTGCCTAAGCAAGCACTTTAGTCCCCTGAGCTTCTCTGGCTGCCCTCCTCTCCCAAAATAGTTAAATTTTAAGAGAAATTCCAAGTCACGTATCCTAATCTTATCACTCAGAGTTCAACCATTTTCCAAGGAAATGGCACTCCCAAGATCTTTGAATATTGTCTTTTTGCTAGAAACGTTTTCCTCTCTCCACTCTTTGACCACTTAACTCCAACTCATTGTCCAAGCCCCAGCTGAAGCATTCCCTCTTCCTGGCCTACAAGGAGCACCTGTCATCCAAGCTGGTAGATGAAGAGCCACACAGCTCACAAGGAGGAAATGTGTGAGCTCCTGGCCAGGCTTGGGTCAGGAGCAACCATGGGACTGCTGGCTGCCACCTGACCAGCCACTCAGGTTGGGGCTGTAGCTTCATCCTGCACTGCTGCACTACTACCCTGCCCCTCCCTCAGCTGCCTCACTGCACTCTCACCCACTACCGGGCTATGCCTGCCTACCTCCACCTCCTTCTGGCTACATCTGTCGCAGGGCTCTGCTGGCTGCCTTCTCCAGCCCCTGCGGGTCTCCTGGCCCCAGGGAAGATGCCATGAGGAAGGGACACCTGTAAGCTGTCCCAGGGCCCACAGCCACTAAATATCATGTTTTAATGGTTAGCACATTATTTTCATGCCTCCATGCCCCTGTAGACGTTTAAAAGGAAGAGGCTGCAGAAGTCTTTAATCTCTCTTTGAATTCTAAGAAGGAAGTGTGGAGGAAACCTGCCCTAGAACACAGCAGCCTACCAAGTCTGCCTTAACATCTGGCTAAGAATAAGGAGAAAAAAGAAGAGCGAAACGTTTTGGTACCTACAAGGAAATGTGGCTGTTTTCTCTGAGGAAACAAAAAATGAACACCATGAAAAAGGAGATTTCTAGCATTTCATTTCATATGGAGAAGCCAAATGCGGAGGCTTTTACGCCTCTAACAAGGTGGACACCAGGTTAGGCTGCCATCTGAGGCCCATTATGTCTCTATGACTGCATGTATGTGAACAACAGAGCTGAGAGATCCTTAAGATTGAACAACAGAATAGGGCATGATGTTTTGACTGAGTATACAAAGTGGCATGAAAATAAAATTAATTGAAGATTCTTTGGGTCAAACTTCAGAAGCACTTAGGAACAAACAAATACTCCTTCAACACCTGCTTTTCCTCTAGCACAGGTCTCAGCTAGATCAGAAACACTAGCAAGGCTTGGGAAGGGCTGTGATAAAAACTCCTGCTGGCAGATGCTGTCCCTCAGGCTTCCCTTGCCTACAAGGAATCACATCATCAGGGTTTCATGTCCATGTTCACAGATGAATCAGTTTGGTTCACAGGCCAAGAACATCTAGCCCACCTATCTCCATAATGTAGCACCTTCAGCGAATCCAGACTCTGTTCTTTACCTGTACAGCTCTTCACACTCCATCCATGAGGGCTTAAGACATAGACGAATGAGGAAGACAGTCCTGCTACTTCTGAGCTTTAGATTTCATGCCAGTTTCCAACCTCACATGGTCCCAAGGAGGAACCTCAGAAAGTAAGTGTGGCAGGATGGCAGGGAGAAAGGGGCCTAAGTCTGGCTCACCGGGGCCAGAGGCTACAAGGAACACAGACGCTCCTGAAGAGGACGTTAACTGGGCCTGAACGGGCCTCCTCTATTGCTACCACATGAGGTTTAAATTAGACTGTATATGTTCTTTCCAATAGAAGGTAGGTGCTTCATAAGATAACTGCTATATCCACTGGAGTTTGAGGAAGTAGATATAAGGTACAGGAGGGGATGGCTACAAATTAGCCAGAAATCGTACCCAGGACCCATGAACAAGAAGTGGAGAAGCCTCTATATCTATGGTGGACACAACCGCTGAAGGTCTGGAGGTCCAGCAGCTGTGGAGAAAGTTGCAAGAGTAGCACGATACAGCAGGATGGGGAAAGTCTGGGGAGAGGTTGAGGCTGACACCGAGTGTGAGTTAGGACTCCATACCAGCTAGTCCTCCCTGGAGAGGAGAAGGCCTGCTACCTCGCTTCTGCTTTCCAATCTCATCCCAGTTGCTTTTTAAGCCAAACCCTACCCTAGTCCTGTAGATATAAGAAAATTTGGGGAAAATGCAGTTCCACCTTCATTAACTGGACACAAGGAAAACAGAAACCTCTGTGGCTTCCTTGTCATGCTTAACAAAGGTAACCCTAACCCCCATCTCCTCCCTGTATGCTTTGTCCAAAACACATCTCCCTAATCTAGGATCTCCTTATTCTCTGTTATAGCTAAAGACATTCAGATTTTTATTTATTAACTTAATGAAGCACTTCCATGAATGCCTCTAATTTCGCAGGTTTATTTTAGTGAGGTCATGGGGTAATCAAGTCTTGTTCGTTTTCTCCTCTCCAGCGTAGCCCTTCTGTGCCACACATTTGCCTGTGTTGGGTCTCGAGTGAGCACAATCATCTCTCAGCTCAGCGCTGCTTCTAGACTCTGGTTACAAGAGTATAGCTAGGCCTCTTCGTTATTCTCTGTCCATCATCATATCCTAAATTTTTTTAAAAAAACATAGTTTCATATCATCCTCATGTAACAGACTCACCAAATATGTTTTTTTAAAGAGCAGAAGTTACACGCTAACTAAAGTCTGGGGGAAACTCAGTTTGTCTAATTAAAGAATTGTCAAAAATAAATAATAGATGACTGGATATAGATTTTTTTCCCTCTAGGATAAATGCTATTTTACAAATGACTTGGTTGAAAGAGGGAAAAATTGGGACACCTTGGTATTTAATTTTCTGTCATCTTGATGCCGGGGACCAAAAGAAAAGGGGGGGGGGTCATGATCTTCTAGATTCAAAATTATAAATGAGACTTAATAGTGTATTTTACCTCAGAGGAGTATATTTCAATAAGGAAAAAGTAACTTAATAACAAGAGTGTCATTCATATTCTGCCAAAATAACCTATTGTTATACTGTTATTGTTATTCTTTTGTATTTATCCATTATTATAGTATGTAAGAAAATGTCAAATATTCAAATTTTACTCCTGACATTACATAGTTCTCTTGTACTGTTTGTTTTCTTCTAGCATTTTTAGCATGACTCAAAGTCATACGCTTCTGATTAACATTTTTCCTGTGAATGTCATGGCAATTTCATTCAAAATAGTTTCCTAAAGCCCCGGATGTTTTATTCCTGCTCTTTGACCTCTAAGGTTAAATTTGAGATAGCGAGTGACTTATCTTTGTAGAATCAGTAATATGATATTCGGCAAACCAGTCATGATAATAAGAAGATTACGTATTGCCTACGTAAGAAATAAATAGAGAACTCTGTGACTAAATTACGAACATCACAGACACTCCTAGATCACATTCCAAGCTGCTTCTACCCTCTTTTTCAAGCATTCACAGTCTCACATGTACTTACATGCTAACAAATATGCATTGCCAACTGAGGCACCAAGCACAGGCTCCTCAGTTTCATCCTCTCAGATGTTCACTAAGCAGTCAACATCAGTGGAATGTTCAACTCATAGCTCAGCAGGCTTCCTGCCTCCAGATTCTCCCTGCTGCCATCAGCCCTGGATCTCAATATTGTATTCAACTTTTGGAAACCCTACTAAGGTTTAAGAATATACAATGAATATGTTTTATCAGTGGCATGCAGTCCAAGTCCCTTAGTGTCAGTGAGAGGACCTTTCATACTGTGGCCCCATTGGGGTAGCCACTGCCTGCCATACTACTAGCCTCCCCCCTGCGCCTTCCAGACACACTCAAAGGCAGGCAAGTTTGCAGGTGTGTCATTCACGAGCTCTCTCTGTCTCTCACTGTCTGTCTCTGTCTGTCTCTGCCTGCATCTCTCTCTCTCTCTCTCTCTCTCTCTCTCTCTCTCTCTCTCTCTCTCTCTCCCCCCTCCCAGGTCTGGGCTTCAGCTACTTTTTGCTCTTAATAGTCCAACATTCTATTCTATCCCCTGGGCCTCTTTTCTAGGTAATTTCTGCTAAATCTTAAAATTTCAGCTTTCACTTTTCTCACTCTTTGGGAAACCATGCCTGGATCTTTGGACTGATTAAGCCTTCTCTACTTTGAGCACATCAGTACCTTACACTTCCCCATGTGTAGGAAGATGAATGATGTCACACACACACACACACAAACACACACACACACACACACACACACACACCGGGGTCTGATCTCAGGAACCTATACATTTCAGCTTTAAAGGAAAGAATCTTTTGCGGAGGATCTTTCTTTCTTTCTTTCTTTCTTTCTTTCTTTTTTTTATGGCCAGCTCAGCCTGCCCTGGGAGTGGGGCTGGGGTAGCGTGTGGTGCCAGGTCCCTGCGGTTGCCTACACTTCCCTAAGCAAGAGCTTTAGACCTCTGAACCATCTCACCAACCCTGCAGAGGATTTTAAAAGAAATCATTTATCTTCAGAAGAGACAGACTGGGGGAAATTCTACACAAACATAGTACAGAAAGATTCACCGATACGTGTGCAGGGATCATGACTTGAATTCCATAATTTCTTCTAGTGTCCTATGTCTTATAGAACTATGAATCCTAATAGGATTTAACCTGGAGCTTTCAAAATAAATTCACAATAAATATTGTTGGATAGGTAAATTGTTACATGATTTAAGTTACTATATTTATAGTGGCTTATTTACCTAATCTGTTGCGGGGTGGGGGGGGTTGTTTCGTTTTGTTTTGTTTTTTGTTTTGTTTTTTTGTTTGTTTGTTTGCTTGCTTGTTTTCAAAGCTAAAAGAATCTTGTCTGGGTATGAACATTATTTCTTTGAAAATGGTTGCCTCTTACTTAATAAACATGATGTGATAGAAAAAAACTCAGGCACAGTTTAGGTCTTCATTTTTAACTGATGTGATTAATAATTCATAATCATACTATGCATTTTATTATAAAGCATAATTATCCAGGATCTTTCTCTAGGGGTGGTGGGGAGTAGGGGAAACCGACATCTCTGAAGTTCATCTTGAGATATGAATTTACCATTTTGAGAGCTCCTCAGGCTTAGGGAAAGTCAAAACTGCATTTTAATATGGCTGCTTATAGAAAAGGAAAAGTAGAATGGAAACAGTGGTGTGGCATGTAAACTAGCCTAGCTCGATAACATTTTAATAAAAGTTGTACAGTATTAGAGGGAAAATATCAGGCACAAGAAGGCCAACATGACATATTCTGCTACAATATTTTATACCCCTTAGTATCAGAATAAACATTTTAAAAAGTCATTTTCCCCAATCACCAGGTATATTTAGCAATACATAAGATACTTTTTGAAATTTACTATCTCATTTTACTACAGCATCATCTTAAAAGAGAACGGCAAGCTGAGCTTCTCTCCCCAAGGGCTATGATAAAGAGCAGCAGGAAGCCTAACAGAGTCACTTGATCGCTGTCAGGAATGAGTACATACTTCCATACACAAGAGTTATGTTGTTCAGTAACTGTATTTTGCAAATGATTACCATGCCATAATGACATCTGAGGAAAAACGCCTATGCAAATGTCTTTAGAAATGCTTAAGATCATTAATATTTGAATCAATTATAAATATTTATCTGCATTATATTTTTCTTCCAAACCATACCAAGCTTACTTCATTGCAAGGCATAAGTCAATATTTGCACATTGCTGTGAGTAAACACAGCTTTGCAGTAGATTCATTCAGATCGAATGGACAAAATAAAATATGTATTTTCTAAAGGAACAGCTCTTTTGGCTATTCACTTAGGGCTCAAAAGCAAATGAACGTTTCTCATGTTCATAGCTACAGAAACCAGCAGGGCTTGATAACTCAATTGCTAAAGAAAAAAATAATCTGGAAATGAACAACTCTGAAAATGATGCAGAATGAAATGAGCTTGCCATTTATTGAGCATGGATCCAACATACTCTCTGCTTTCCAAGCCCCATATAAGCAGGATTGCAGGATGTAGCCTCTATGCCCAGTAGCAAGGTATTTTTCAGATTTCTGAGCTAATTTATGTAGGACAAGGCTGATGGCAGCTGTACCAGGTTAATTCATCAAATTAACTGCACATGAGAGTAAAGTGAGACACTTTCAGTTCATTTATGAAGATCTAAATAGATTATATAACTTTACCTTAATCTTCCTTGGCTCTGGTATAAATATAGATCCTCCTCTTTGCATATTATTACAGATTTCTCAAGTAGAATAAAGTTCCCATCTTCCCTTTGAAGATTCACAATTGCTTAGCACTTATATTCCAGATAAAATCCAAGCTACTGTGCCCAGGAATTAGACAAGGATCTAGTTGAAATTTTCAAGGCAATCACCTTGGCAAAGTAGTACCTCAACGAAGCTATTAGTAACTTAAAACCACGTCAACCTCACAGCAGCAAAGGAGGGAAATGGAGATTTTCCACTTTTTTTGTTTGCCCCATAGTTTCCACCATTTTTGTCTTTTATCAGTGTCTTCTTTAGAAGCACTTAGTAATTCTTCTGTTATAACTATCGGGTTTGTTTTTTTTTTTTTTTTTTTTTTTTTTTTTTTTTTTTTTTTTTTTTTTTTTTTTTTTTTTTTTTTTTTTTTTTTTTTTTTTTTTTTTTTTTTTTTTTTTTTTTTTTTTTTTTTTTTTTTTTTTTTTTTTTTTTTTTTTTTTTTTTTTTTTTTTTTTACTTCAGAGATTATTTCTGATCTGATTTCCTCTATAGCTCTCTGCAATTGTATCTTTACTTTAGGTACTGTTAATTCAGAGATTTCAGCTGGGTGTTTTCTAATTTCTTCTATGCTATTGGCTCCTGCTTTTGTTCTGGGTGGGCTCAGGGCCTGAGAATGCATTTTACTCCTCTTTGTCATTTCATGTAGCACTGTCCTCTGACCTTTGGTGTAGAGCTTTGGTGAAGTTATGCCCTTAGCACTTATCAAAATTCTTGCCCGAGAGACATTATGTAGTTAAGGCAGTTATAGTTTTATATTTACAGAACTATAATTAGCAACACCAATAATGGGTAGTGATAATTACCAGTTGACAAACTTTTATAACGATTGGGTTTGCATTTTAGACCATAAGGCCAAATGTTATGTCTGTGTAGCTAAGCAGATATTAAATTGGGAATTTGTATTTAAATTAGTTCCCTTAAGTTCTGTCTGATCACCTCCCCTTGTTGTACATGAAATCCCCATGGCAGACTAGCTCACCCTGCTTACCTGTTGCCACCTCTCTCGATCAAGAGAGAAAGCAAGAGGATGCTCTCACAGATCTGGATCTAGCAAACTGTCTCACCTTACCAGTTCGGATCTACCAAGTTGGAACTTGTCCGGATCTGCCTGGTCTAGGTCTGGCAGCTGTGCTCAGTTTCTTCCTGCTGCAGCCCATAGAAGTGAATTCACTATGCCCCTCTGGCAAGATGTTCAGCTCCTGGATTGGCTGGGTGAGTCTGGCCCTCAGCCTCTCTGCAGGGAGTTCTGCCACAGGGTTCCACATCAGGCCTGTCTGATGGAAGCGGTAACTGTGTGTGTGTGGATAGTCCCACATACATGCAGGGCCAGGGAGCTTGCCGGAAAGGGATCTGTTGAGCAGGCAAAAGGTCCCACACACACTCTGGACCTGAGCTCTGCCTGGAAAGGCCACCATTTTTGTCTTAATATTAAACTTCAGACTGTATGAAATAGGCACCAGGAATAAATGCTGAATCAGAAGTAAAGTCATTGCTTAAGACCTCTCCAGCCCGCTACTGGCAGTGTGAGCATCCCATGAGCAAAGGACTTTGCAAATTTGTGTTCACTGGAGAGATGAGATCCCAGATGAGTGATCTGGCCATGTCTCCCACCAATTGCAATGGAGATGGGCTGAGAATGTGAGCACTTGCTGGACTTACAGACAAGAGGAAAGACTACCTTGCAGATAATGTGACAGAATAAAAATGATAGCAATAATTCCTGTAGTGATTATGATGACAATGTGGCTGTTATGTATCAGTTCACAAACTTGGATATACAATAATTATGGTATCTTTGCCATAAATCAACTTCTGCTTCCAAGACCCTTGGCTAAGATAGTGGGGAGTCTTCATCACCCTGGAACCCTCATCCTTCCCAGCCCAGAGCTATGCCAAGGTTCTTGGGCTACTGATTCCCTAAGGGGTTGTAATCATTATGTACTGTAAACACATACTAAGAAAAGCCAAGAACAATAAAATAAATGAAAGATTGCATTAAGGCAGGGAAAGAACTTTTGTCTGAGGCAGCAATGCTGTCTGCTCAGTCATAGGTCACCTGCCCTTTGCCCACACGCTAAAGTCTCAGGGCATTCTTTGACCTTATATTCTCCCATTTCCCCTGTGGCTCAACAATCTCTGTAGATGCTGGAATCAGCCTCACTAGTGTGGTATCATCCTTCCCTCTGGGCACTCCCATCCTCCTGGTATTGCCAAATGGAAGAGGGTGAGACTCAAAGACCCTCTCAGCTGAGGCTCCCTCTGGGTGAGCAGCCATTAAGCTCCCTTTTCCGCATTTCTCCTATGAGCTTTCCTCAGTTCTTTGCTGCTCCCTTCCAAAATCATAGTGTATTCAAAATAAAAATCACAAGTTTTGATAAAAATAATCTTCCATCCCACCTTCTACGAAAAGACTTAAATTATGATATGGAGAAGAAAATGAAAGAGAAACATTTAAAAAGAAGAGAAAACTTTCATGCAGCTGTAAAATATCTGCCATCTTACCTTATGATTTTGAAGAATTGCCCATTCTGGCAGGCGTTTTCTGTCATTAGTTCCTTTTGGAAATACTCTTATCTCCACTTTATAAATGAATGATGTTAAATAACTTGCCCAAAGCTTCCAGGTAGGTAATGGCAAGACGAGGAATAATCCAACCTCAGAAGTTGCACACATCACCTCACATATGTCACCTGTTTCTCCCATGCAGAAATATAGAGGGAAAAATCTCTCAAGACTTTTAAAAAGTAAATGGCAAAGAGTCAACAGCAAATTGTGAGACTGAAAACAAGGTCTGATGGAATTGTGGAGATCTGAGATGGCTTTATTCTTTAGAGGATAAAACTGCCTATGAAGAAAATCTGAAAGAATTGACAAAAATCTAATAGAAATAATAAATGGTCATAGCAGTGTTTTACAATTCAAACTTAGTACACTGCTTTGCTATATACTACCACTGAATAAACAGAACTTGAAATTAAAAAGACAGCAACAGTTACGCAAGTATTCCCCAAAATGAAGTACATATACACAATTCATATGAAGAAGCCATGTGTGGTGGCACACATCTGTAATCCCAGCACTTGGGAGGCTGAGGCAGGAGGATTAGCTCCAGTCTGAGCCCAGCCTGGGCTACAAAAGTGAGCTCAAGGCCAATATGAACTGTATAGTGAGTACCTGTCTCAAAAGGAAAAAAAAAAAAAAAGAAAGAAAACTTCATGTTGTATTGAAGAAATCAAAGAAGGACCAAATAAATCAGAAACTATTCCATGTTTATGGGTGAGAACACATGTTTTTTTTTTTCAAGATGTCAGTTCTTGACAGGTTGAACTGTAGGTATAGTGACTCATTCACAAGCTTAGCAAGTTATTCCATGGATATTGACAAACCAATTTTAGAGATTATGCAGAAAAACAAAAAAACCAAGATGGTCCTCAGGTTACTGAAGGAAAGGAAAATAGACTGGGAGGTTAACAGACAGCTGGATTTAAAGAATCACTATAAAGCTACATAAATGAAGACAGTGTGGTATGAGCAACAGAAAGATAAATAGATAGAGGGAACAGAACAGAGAACCCAGAAACAGACTCACATAAACACAATCAACTGATCTTTGACAAAGAAAATGCAATGGAGCACAACAGCTGTTTTAACAAATGGTGCTGGCCTGGTGAGACAGTTCCATGGTCTAAGTGCCTACCTGGCAAGTGCTGGGACTCAGTTCCTGAGAACAGTGTAGTGGCACATGCCTACATTCCCAGTGCTGGGGAGGCTGAAAGAGGAGGATCACTACAAGTCTGAGCTGCATAGCAAGACCCTCTACCAAATACATAAATAAATAGAAAAGATTTTTTAAATGTGCTGAAATAAATAGACATCCACATGCAATCATCATCATCATCATCATCATCATCATCATCATCTGGGGGTAACTTTTTCACTTTCAAAAAGTTAACTCAAAAAAAAGTTAACTCAAAATCAATTGTAGACCTAAATATGAAATGCAAAACTGATTTCTCAGAGTTAGTGCACGATGACAACCTCTTAGTTATATCAGCCTGATGTATGAAGTAATAAATAAGTCTTTAAAATTTTGCTATGTAAATGATACTATTAATGGAGCTGGCTAGATAGCACAATAAACTAAGCACCTGCTTAGGCAAGCTTAGGGAACCAGGTTTGATCCCTAGCACCGCCTGCCCTGCCCACCCCCAGGCTTGTTGAGCCAGCACCAGAGATCAGGCATGGTGGGCACACCTGTAATCCCAGCACTGGGAAAGCTGAAAACAGGAGGATCACTGTGAGTCCAAGCTGCATACTGAGATCCTGTACCAAACACATTTGAGAGAGAGAGAGAGAGATTGTCAGGAGAATGAAAAGACAAATCACAAGCTAGGAGAAAATGTTTGCAAGAGATACATGGCTGTGGTTTGTGGGACTTTCCAAGCTTTTTCAGTGCTGCAAAGTGGTTCAGGTCTTTGGGAATGTTGCCATCAGAAGGGGTTGACAGATTTTTCTAACAATATCAAATGCATATTTATTAAACTATACAACAATATAAATATTGCATTATTCAGTGAATTCTAAATGACATAATACTAAATCTTACCAATAACTAAAATATGGTACAAACATTAACATGGGACCAAATACTAATATGAGAGAAAGGCTGTGATTCATGGTGCAGATATTAAGTCAAGAAGTGATTAAGTGACATTCACACTGATACAGCACATAATACAGTGCTAAATATATAAGTACAAATGATATACTACTAAACAACACAGGGACTGACAGGATTTTTTATGTATTTATTATTTTATGCATTTATTATTTATTATTTTATGTATTATGTATTAGGTATTTATTATTTAATATTTTATGTATTTAGTACAGGATCTACAGTGTCTCACTACACAGCTTGGACTCAGTGATCCTCCTGCTTTCAGCCTCCCAAGAGCTGGGATTATAGGCACCATGTCTCAATCACCATCTCAGCACGCTCTGGGGCGGTACTGGCACAGCACACCAGAGATCAAACCCCAGTCTCTGTATTTTGCCTAAGCAAGCTCTTTAGTACACTGAGATATCTGGCCTTTCCCTCAGACTGACAGTTTTGATGAGGTTCCAGTTAGTTTCTGCCAGAGGGGCTTGTTACAAAGAGAACAATCTCAGCCTCAATTATAATTGACAATGTTCCTAAAAGCCTCAGGTGTTCAAGGCTGGGGCTTCTGGAAGGTGTTAGGGTCATTTGTATTAATCTATTGATGAATTCATAGCTAAATGTACTCTGCAGGGATGGAGACTGGCTGTGAGAAGTGTGTCACCTGGGCATGACTTTGAATGTACATCCTCTTCCTCACTCTCCCCTTCTCCCTCTGCTCCCTGGGGGCTCTGAGGTGAGCACATTTGTCCACCTTTCTGCCATGCCAGTCTCTGAGGTACAGCCAACCAGTCGAGAACTGAATCATTCAAATAAACTTGGAGATGGGGGTGTCCTGTCTTTTGTCTCAACAACAAGGAGGTGATCAGTACAACTCCTGAATCTCTGTCTTCCTATGTCACCGTGTGATATCCCCTCTATGTGTGAGTCTTTCTTTTCAGGTTTTTGTCATGGGAGAAGGTCAGGCAGTCTTAATAGGTAAGATTTTCCAAATCTGGAATTTCGATTCTAAAACCTTAAGCTAAATTAATCTCTTAGTGGGGAGATAGCTCGGCATGCTAAGTGCCTGCCTGGCAAGTGCAAAGTCCCAAGTTAGATCCCGGGTACCAAATGTGGTGCTGGCCCCAGAATCCTGGGCACACAGTGCTAGCTCTGAAACTGGGTATGATGACACATGCCTGTAATCCCACCACAGGGGAGACTAAGGCAGGAAGATCACTATGAGTCTGAACTGCATAGCAAGACTCCATACCAAACAAATTAATCTCATTACTTTATTAACTATCTGGGTTCAGCATTTTATCACAAAAATAAAAACAAAACATATCTGATAAAGCGCTAACATCCAAAGTAGACAAAGAGCTTGATTTAAGAAATAACCTTAGTAAAAATACACAAACTGCAATAAACACCTCCAAAATAAGCCATACAGATAAGAAATAAACATGTGGAAAATGCTTTGCATCATTTATCATCATGAAATGCAAATTAAAGCAACAACAAAAAGTTACTACATACTTATAAGAATAGCCCAACCCCAAAATACTGACAACACTAAATACAGCCTTAGGAACCAGCAGAAATTATCTGTTGCTAAGCATAAAGGAAAACAAAATGTAAAGTAGTGCAGTCTCTTCGGAAGACAATTTTTAGTTTCTTACAAAGCTAAACATAGCTTTACTAACATAATTGCGCAATTAGTTTGCATTTAGCAAAATGATTCAAAACTAATGTTCACACAAAAACATGCACAAAACGTTGAAAACACCTATATTCGTAATTTTCAAAATTTGAAGGCAGCCAAGATATCCTTTAGTAAGCTGTATCAAGACAATAGGCCACCATTCAGTGCTACAAAGATGTAGCTATTGGGATATGAAAAGGCATACAGGAAACTTATATACAAATTAGAAAGTAAAAGAAGCCCACCAGAAAAGGCTACATGTCACTGGGAAAGACAAAAGCATAGCGACAGTAAAAGATACATCAGTGGTTGTCAGGAGTTGAGAAGCAGAGTGCTTAATTATATCTGCTACTTTAGTTCCAACCAGTGGCAATACACTGAAGATTTCTGTAAATGAGTTGATAGAGCTCGGCTAACAAAGCTAAACTGGAGTCAGCACACATAAAGCAGGGGAAAGGAGGCTCCCGTGGGGGTGTGTGCTCCCCTCACAAGACAGCTGGGGTCCAACCAGCCATAGCCTGGGGATGGGAATGGAGGGAAGGCTCGCGAGAACAGTGACATCGCAGGAGGGGCCCACGTGGCTTGGCAGCTGGTTACATGCCACCATTCCAAAATGAGGTTAAAGAGAAAAATCAAAAGGAAACTAAAATTTCCTAGAGAATTAGAAGAATGATGATATCCACAAAGGAAGCATGAAAGAACATGAAAGCGGAACACTGTAAGAAGGATCTAGCTTTCTGCCATAATTTCATTAACACACATTCCGTGAAGAACAAACCTAGAAAGACTCTAGGCTACTAGATCTGAACCCCAGGGATGCAATACATAGCTAGGGAGTTTATGGATGTTTGGAGGCACTGCTTAACACACAAGCAATCAACCGACTTGCTCTGTAGGTAGGCTGCTTGGAAATAGCTGCTGACGCTCAAGAACAACCAGTTCTCTTGCCTTGGAGGGATGGGATTTGGTTCAACCAATCATACTGGAGAGCTAACTTAAGCAGTGCTTGAGAGAATGCTGCATTGTCATGGTCAGGGGCTTGCAGGTCTTTACCTGGGTGCTGTATGCCATTTTTGCCACTTAATAAACTTGAACCTGGAGTAAATTATTCTTTCTTATCTTCAGCTTCTGCTTATCAAAAATGTGAATACTAATATGTGCCTTATATGATTGTGTCAAGAATAACTGAGGTACTCTGTGGGGGGGGTTGTAAATTATTATACCAAATTGAATTATGTAAAGCTATCCTGCTCAGCAGAGTGAGAATTCCATAACTGATTGTAAATTCTGACTAGAAAATAATTTGCCAATAGTGGCAAGGTTTTGCAAGTTTCACCCTCACCAGAGTAACCTCAAGTTGCTAAATTCACTTATGGAGAAGTGTTGGAGGTCCTCGTTTGGATGCAAAACAGTAAAAAGGTACCAGTCTTTACCAACAAGAAAGTCATAACTGCCTGGGGTCAGAGATGTCCTTATTGCTCACATTCTTCTTAGGAATTTGTAGATATTTGTATGGATAAAACTTCTATCCATATAAGAATCTTTAATCTATTTTTAAAAATGAGATATTTGGAATCCAAAATTCAGATTCGCAGCCAGAAAATAACACTGCATGCAGCTGCCAGCATAGTTCTTTGGACACACTAGCATCTCTAACTTTCTCAGCAAAGAGGGTTCTCATTAACCGGCACACGTATCCTCTACAAAACCTGTTTTTGGTAACAATCATCATATCTTGGTAAATAAAAGCCCAATAAACATGGTAGCATGTTGCCACAAGACCAGATAAAATGGGTCCCCAGAATGAGGACTCTCCCGCACAGTACAGACCCTGTACACTCTTACTAAAATATATTTTTAAAATGTTATACATAGCTGGAGAAAAATCAAAATAAGAGTATTACTTTTGTCATGTAAGGATAATGTGTGAAACTCAAACTTTGAGGTCCATGAAAAAGTTTTACTAGAATAAAGACAATTGCATTAATTTAGAGCAGGCATACACTTTCTCAATACAGCAGCAAAATTACATCACTGCAGTGAACGCCACATGGCTCCAACACTAAATACTACCTGGCCTCAATCTCTATTCTACAGTATAGTTTCCCCGGGCCAAACAATGGTGTTATTATGCGTGGGAGCTTGAGGAGGGTCTATTCTGTCAAGATCTTAGCTATAAATGAATTGGAAGTCATGCTCAATTTTTAATATTAATAACAACCCTGAGAAGAAAATATTGCATTTCTGAATTTTTCCTTAGCTCAAATTCAGGAAATGGAATTGATGAGGGGAAAGATAAGCATAGCTCTTAGGCTTTTGTTCCATACTTTCATGATAGACATAAAATCACTTAAAACATAATTTTATGCCCAGTTTTTAAGAGTTATTTCTGTTAGGAATTCATATAGAATTTATGCATGGAACATTTTGTTTTCCAATTGAAATAATCACTGAATTTTTTTTCATTTCCCTTAGACATAACCAATTTTGTAGAAAATATATGTACATTGGTTTTTACTTGATTATTATTTAGTACCCTCATGTAAGAAAAACACGAAGATTTAGGGCCAGCGGTATAGCTCAGTGGATTTAGCGCTTGCTTAGAGGAAGCACAGGGGCCAGGGGTTTGGTTCCTGGCCCCTCGTGCCGCGCGGGCCCCGCGCTAGCACGCTGAGCCAGCGTTACTGGGCGTGGTGGTGTGCGTCTGTAATCCCAGCCCTTGGGAGGTACTAACAGGAGGATCACTATGACTCAGTAGTGAGAACCTAAAAAAAAAAAAAATGATTTACTGAACAACATAGATACATAAATCATATCGACACCTTCTCCATGGGTTACCTCTCTGTCCAGACTCCACCCATACATTTCTCAGATGGAGAGCAGATTTTCACACATTTTATATTATTAGGCTCCATCAGGTCTCACCCATGTAGGTGCTTTCTGTCATCCATGAAAAAAACCCTTAATATTCTGCATTCTCACCACCAAAATGGCCCACCAAAGGATTTTTAACCAAGTGCCACTGATTCCAAACGATAAAAGCCCTCCAGCTGGATGGTTCCCATCTGCCCCAGTGATACCCTCATCTCCACCTAATACCCTGGCCCAGAGAGGAAGCAGAGTCCTGAGCATCTTCAGTAGAAACTTCCTATAATGACCTTTTGCTTTCTCAGTAAAGGAAGCAGCATGTGATGCCATCACTCAGTGTATCGGCAGTTACAAAGGAACAGCAGGATTTTGATAGAATGTTTAGCATATTAGTAGCTCCCTTTACAGTATTTCTGTATCACCATAGATTTTTCTAAAGCTTATGTTTCCAGTGGTTTCTGGGACTGAGGAGCTTGACACTTGTGTTTAAGTCAATATCTCTTCCAAATTTCCTACTGAAAACAGCAGTGTACTAGTACACGGTTATGAGTATGTAGTTTTGAAAGTAATTCATGGAAGTGAAGATGACAGAGATAAAAGAAAAGAAGAAATACTTCTATCCTTTGGCCAAACATAAAGTAAAATACTTAGTGTCTTACGAAAATAGCCCTGAAAGCAAAGAATTGTCTAAGTTAAAACCCAGGAAAGGAGATCCTAGAAGTGATTGAGATAGTTCCAGAAATTCCTTTCACTATACTTCGGGGTCAGGGACTACTACCTGCCTTTTACAGAGACAGAGTTGCAAATTGGTATCAGATCTTTTAGTGTATATATGTCAAATTATATATCCTTATCATTCTTTAAAAAAAAACATAAGTATCTCTAATAATAAGTATCTCTAACCGCACCTATTGGGAACCTTTCTCTTGGTTTTGTAACCTTCTCAGGTACGGGTATCTCCTCACTGATAGCTTTTCCAATAGCAAGAGATTGCTCTAAATTTTACCAGTATTTCAAATATTTTATTTTTCACCCAGAACCACTTACTGCTTCTTTGTGTTCTTTATCTTAATATCCTTTTTTTTTTTTTTTACATTATCTTGTAAGTTGAGCGCAAGTATCCACTATATGACCTATCTGTGTCTTTGTCTGAATTGAGTCCTCTCTTTGACTTAAATGAGAAAAAAAATGGACCCACCTGGAATACTGATTAAAGGAATGGGCATGTATCATAACCCAAAACAGATAAAAATGTAAGTCTGTACTATCATTTATGTCAAGAAGCTCATAATAAAAATATAATAATGCCACATGAAAAAGGCCAGACCAAATGGCAAGACAAAAATCTCATAAGATTTTTGAGACAAGACTAAGATGCAAGAAGAATGAGAACGAAACTGAGAATAGGAGGTGGTCAAAAACAGACATTCCAGATCAAATAATATTATAATTTGAGCTGTAAATATGGTTTCCATTTACTGAGTGTCAGGAATGATAGAGGACCTTAAAGAAGAGAGTCAAAATGGAGGATAAAGGTTCAAATAAATATAATATTAAGCAAATCCTAGAAGCTAATGATAAAATCTAAATAATCAAGGAAGTATTAACTACTGGCCTAATCTATCAAGCTGGTATTACAAAACGCTATAAACCAGTATCTTACAGAAAAGAGAGGTTACTTGCTTACAGTTCTGGAGACTGAAAATACAGGATCAGAACCACTACAGATTCCATGTCTAGTGAAGGCCCAGTCTGTGAATCCTCTCATGTGTTCTCACCTGATAGATCAAAACAGCTCTCTGGGTCACTTTTCGAATGGAATTCATTACCTCCCGTAAGACCCAATGCCTGAACTCATTACTTGAGGGTCAGAGTTTCCACACAGGCATTTGAGGTAAACACAAGCGTGAGAATCATAAGTCATTCAGTTATAAAAAATAAAATTTGTTTAATTTTTTTATAAAAACAACTATTTTCTGCCTTCTTTTGGTCCTCATGAAAATTGTGTTTGCTTATTCTTAAGATTTTAATATGGCTACAAAGATAAATAACCCCTCTGATTTACTGAACTACAAATAAGGTATGTATGTTAGAGGTTATTAAAGGTTATACTCTTGCAGTTGTTCATATAATAACCTGAAGCATATGGTCCCTGTAGGATCCACTTTCCTTGTGAAACAATATAATAATGAACTATCTATAAGACATAAATATGAAAGAAAATGTAGATTTCCAATAATAATTGAAAATATACTACGGAAATGCTTAAAAGAATTTACAAAGCATAATATTAATATCAGAAAATATAACCTGAGAAAAATAATCAAATAGAAAATTAGTAAGTCAGGTAAATAAAAGAGAAAAAGAAATATCTGAGAAGTTTTAATTCAAAGCACATTGCTAAAATCAAAAATTTACAGAGGCTGGAGAGATAGATCAGTAGAATAAGTGCTTGCCTGGAAAACTCAAGGACCTGAGTTCAATCCCTGGTTCAAAAAAAAAAAAAAAAAGTGATAAAGGAAAGTGAGAAAATAGGACAAAAGACTGGTAGAAAACTGGTTCTGCAAAAAATACTGACACCAAAAGTAAACAGAGATTTAAAGAACTAAAGATTAATTACTACAAATAAGATTAAATCATACGAAGCTCTCTACCCAAATGAGAACTCACATGCCTCTCAAGAACATGTGAAACATTCATTTAAAAATGGCATGGGATTATGGGGCTAGAGAGGAGAGAGAGCAATGATGTACAGTGTGCCTAAGGAGAGTCACCTAGAGAGAAAACATTATCTCAGGCTTTCACAGAGAAGAGATTGGTCAAGCAATGGCTGTGGCGCATCCAAATGGCTGACACTAACAAAAAATTTTGAAAATTGAAGTACATGGTTCCAGGGTAAATCTTAAGGGGAAATGACTGACCTTGTCAGATAAAAAGCTAGATATTTTATTTGGTCTTAGCCATCCAGCAGAAAAGTAAAACCATATTAATATTCTGGGCTATAAAGGCTGAAGTCAATAGCTTCTGACAGTTACACTAATTAATGCATTTCATATTGTTGTCTTCATTGTAGTTGTTCAGAGTACAAGAGGCAGACATGATATCTTTTCTAAGCACTATTAGTACAAATCTTTCCTCTCATTGAACTAAGGGAAAGTAGCTGCATGTATAGTCCTGTAGTTCATAGAAGTAGTGAGTTATCAGCACAACTGGCAATTTCAGAAGCTTGAACCTTTTATAGCTCAGCATATTAATACAGCTTTACTTTTTATATCTCCTGGTTAGACTTTTCTAACTAAGATGGTCTGGATGGTTAAAACCAACTTAAAGCAAGACCTACATAACAAAAATTGTAACTTTTCTATCTGACAAGGTTAGTCAAATTCCCTTAGGACTTATCCTGAAACCATGTACAGCATTTGTAGAACTTTTGTCAGTGTTCACAGTGATTTCTTGACCAATTTGCTCTCTGTGAAAGCCTGAGAGAATGGTATCTCTCTAGGAGACTCTCCTTAGGCACACTATACATTGCCAATCCCTTTCCTCTGTGGCCCCACAATCTCCTTGAACAGAAATTTTGGGACACCACTGAGTTATAGGATGTTACAGTACAGGTTCTCTTATGTCCTAAGTCTTCACTGACCTTGAAGGGCTAGAACATAATATTGGCTATCCTTGTAGCCCATTTTTTTCTAATATTTTGTTCTGCAAACTTAAGTTGTTAACCTTCAAGAAGAGAAGCTTGGTGATATTATTACCCTATAACATAATAGGCACTTGAACTTAATATCACAATCTTTCTGAATATCAAACGTGTTAGACATAAAATGGTACTGATATTTTCCATCAATCATTGATATTCTAATAAAACCCTATAGAATATGAAAAAATATGCATTTTACACACAAATTTATAAATCTAACTATATACAAAACTGTATCAGGTCAATGGTATAGTATTTTTCTCTTGTCTCCTATTCTCTTTTATTACTTAAAAAAAAAAAAAACATTTACTTGAGAGAGATTACAACAATAGTTGATATAACATTAGAAGCATTACACATTTAGAACACCAGAATGATAGGTATTCCAAGCATGGTTTTACTATTACACATTGCTATCCTGATTGTAGTTGCTTAGATCACAAATATGAGCATATTCAGGCAGTCAAGGTGAGAATTCTACAGATTAACTGCTGTTTAAAAACCTGATGAGATTATTAGGACAGTTGCCTTAACCATTTCATATACATAAATGTTTGGTTTTGCCCCTTCCATGTTTCATAACTTTTCTCTTTCCTTCATTGTTTAATCCTTAAGTTCTTGCTTCACATTTAACTGTGTTGTATCTTTCCATTTTTATTTTGGCTTTTGAGGTCTTACACTACAGAGACCATATAATATTTATACATGTAGTTCTGATCTATTTCAATTATGAGTATATCTTCAAGTTGCATCCACTGATAAATGAAGACTTTCAGTTTATTATTCTTTAAAGCTGAGTAATACTCCATTTTATAAAATCACCGCATCATTTTCATACATTCTTTAGGTGATAGGCATTTTGGTTGTTTCCAAGATTTGGCTATCACAAATTATGCTGTTATAAACATAGGTGCACAAATATCAATATGATAATATGTTTTCAGGTCTTTTGAAAAAATTCCCAGTATGGGGATACCTGGATTGAATGGGATTCCCAATCCTAGTTATTTAAAGACTCTCAACACTGATTTTTATAATGGCTGCACCACTCTGCATTCCCACCAACAATGGAGGGTTGTTTTTTTCCACACAGCCTCTCCAAAATTTGTTGTTGTTTTATTTCATGATAGACATTCTGTCTGTGTTGAGATGGTATCTCAGTGTTGTTTTAATTTACATTACATGAATGGCTAGCAATGTGCAGCATTTCTTCATGTATTTATAGGCTTGTTGAATTTCTTTATCTAAGAAGTGTGTCTTCATCTCAGATGCCCATTTCTGGATTGGGTCTTTCAATTTTGGGACCCTAATGGTTTTTAGTTCTTTGTAAGTTCTAGATAGAAGTCCTTTGTCTGAATACATATTAGTTAAAATCTTTTGAAATTTGTGGGTTGTCTTCTCACTCTGTTGGCAGTTCCTTTTTTTTAATTTTTTTCCCTTTTTTTATTGTTGAAATTTAACATGAGTTATATTACATATTTTCATCATCAGATCAGTTTAGATTAATACATATATGTATATAAGCTTGATCAAACAATTAAACATTAACCCTTCTAAATCAACATTATTATTTTTTTTCTTTTTCCCTTTCTTTTCTTTGAAAGTTGACATATTGCATATTGTCCTCACAATCGTTCTACAGAGTACAGTGTGTGAGCATGACCCACCTCCCAATTAATGTTGCTTAGAAAAAAAAAAAAAAAAAAA